>WEZZ01014775.1:106061-116473 GCA_013400585.1 Chloropsis cyanopogon | reverse complement strand
AAAAAAAAAAAAAAAAAGAACTGAGGAAATAATGGCAACTGAACTGGAGTGAGAGCTCTGGGTACAGTGACATTAAACATTCAGGTCTGTGTGGAGAGATGTCAGGTGTGAGGGTGAGTGAAGAATCCAAGAGTGGAGTGAAATCTCCAGAAAGCAACCTGGATTTAAATTGCTTATGATTTAAATTGCTTATGGAGCTGTTTCTGCTGCCTTCCATCTGCAAGGCTTGGAGCTTCTTTCCCGTGTGACAGTAGGGAATAAAGATGCCACAACAACCTTCATGTTCCAGAGAAAAGACAGGACCCTTTGGCTTCTTTGAGAGGGAGAGTTAGTCTTGGGTTAACTCCTGGTTTTCCTGAGACTCTGACTTCATATTTCAGAGATTGATTCGGTGACATTTGTGCCTGTCACCTGTTGAAAACTCTGCCTTTGTGCACCCCTGTAAAAACTTGGTCCTGCATCACTTGGCCACTCGGTGTCCAAACAAACAGGACTCTCACTTTTCTACTTTTCACAAACATTAAAATCCCAACCTGAGCTTCAGAAGTTAATTTTCCTCCTGCCTGTGTAGTTTGAGACATCATGTTCCGTGCATTCCATCAGGCTTATGGGATGTGTAACCTGGCAGAGCAAACACTGCTACTGGAACTCGAGCGTTTATGTTCCCTGATATCCTTGTGTTACCTGTTTAACTTGCACTAATATTTCTGTGACACTTTATTAATAAACATAATGTATCCGTGATGGTAATTTAATTTTCCTTTGAAACCTGGTAATAAATGTTGGAACTGCAGAGCATTTCTGTGGAAGTGTTTTAGCCTGAAGAAATGTTTAGAGGAGAAGCTGAGCTGCGCTTCTGCTGATGGCACCGTAATTCAGCGGTGTGTGTTCAGAAGTAAATGGTTTTCAGATTAGAACATCCTCTTACAATGAAAACATCCAGAGGGTGAATGTTAATCAGATCTTGTAGAAAAGTGCTGTGTGGATGAAGGACAGGCAGAGGTGGTGAGGTAATGCACAAAATAAATGAGCAGGCCAGGTGGAAACTTTCCCTTTACCACGGGGTTGATTTGCCAGAACCACAGCAGTCCTGAATTGTTACTCCTGTAGACTGGGAACTAACTGGAGTATCCAAAAAAATACTAAAGGCAGGTGTTGGTTTTAAAGCACAGAGGGTGGAGTGGGATGGGCAGATCTGGGAACAAACCCCTTACTGAACATCAGCACTGTCACGTTTTTAATTTAAATTAAATTAAAGTGTTTTAAGGGAAAGTTGTGCATTGTCAGTCTTGTACTGCAGCAAGCAGAGGGTGCATTGTGGGCTACACCACTGACTTCCTGAAGAGTTTGGGATTTTTGTATTGAAGTATTGATAGAGAAAATGGAAGCAGAAGCTGAGAGAATGGAAAACATTTTGATGCTGAATGTTGGTGTTCTTAAGATTTTTAGGAAAACTGACATATACTGCATGCTACATTTTGAAAATTCAGTTGTTGCCTGTGACTGCACTATTGCAATGTCTTGATTTAGAAGGTGGAGGGCAGCATTAAACCCATCGAGCTAATTTACTGGGGTAAACCACTGTTAACAGGGACACAAAGTGAAAGGTCTGCAGTCTGTGTTATATAGGCTGAAATGTGGTGACTTTGAAGACAGACCAAAGAAAATACAAAAAGTTTTTCTTGACTCAGAGTTGTGTTTTAATCTGAAGAATGGCAGAGTAAAAGAACAATACAATCTGTTATTAAGTATATAATTTGCATTAAAGATGTAACTGTTTGTGTTTCTGTCCTTTGAAAAATAAAGAGGATTCAACAGTGGAGCAAGGAAGTGTCTGGACTGAAGGTTCATGGGTTCTTGTAATGCTGATGTACAAAAATTTTTCAGGGTTCTGTCTGCCACCCTATTTTATATTTAACATAAAATGTATATTGAATTGCCTCTGAAATGTTTGGAAGTGAACTTTTTTAAACCATATGCCTTTTAACTGGTGCATGGTAGAGCTGTTTACAAGCACTGGCCAAATGTGGTGCAGGTTTGTTTAACCTGCTTCCCTAGTTGAGTTCAAGGCAGTGCTGTGACCAAATGTAATCAGGTTTTGTCATGGCCACTTGCCATGTGTTTTATTTAGGAATCAAGTTCATTTAGTAACTTTTGGCAGGGTTTTATTTCTCTTTTTCTATGCCTTGTTCATATTCAAATTGGAATTGTGCCGAATTTCCCTCGTGACTAAAATATGACTTTGTGTAGGTAATGCTCCTGCACTGAACATAACAAAGAGGTGAGTTAATGTAAAGGTTTTGTGTTTTGGGTTTTTTTCTTAATGTGAGTAATGTAAATGCATGAACCAAAGTGAATATAATTTATGTTTTGGCATCACATTCTGTGCCAGACATTGTGGAACAAAGTCTGGCTGGAAAGGACAGAGGTGGAGTGAGTGTCTGAAGAGGAATCATTGGTTCAGTGGTAAATGCCTTTGTTGTGAAGAGAAAATGAATGCAGAATTGTAATAAGTAACCACTGATGGCTGGTGTGAGCAATGGATATGGTATTCTGGGCAACTGGAAAGGTTATGGAATGGCTAATGGCATTATTAAAATGGTAATAAAGTAGGAATGCCAAAAGGTCAAAATAAATACTGAAGATATATTGTATTATCTGAGAGAGAATGGGCAAATAAAAAGTGAGGAATCTTAGGAGTAACCCATAATAATTTGATTAATGTGGAGTTTGTATAAAACCAAAATTAGGTTATAAACAATGTTTATAATTTGTGTCCACAAATCTGTAAAAATGTGTAAACAAAGAATAAGGCAAGAAAGATGGTATTAGGATAACTGATAGAGAATAGTTTAGAATTAGGTTTTTTGGTGCCACTTGACATTTTGTGCACTGAAATGAACAGGGATATAGGGGAAAACAGGAGATCACAATATAATAGAGTTTTAAAAGGAGCCAAAGAAGGTGGAACTGAGGAAGAGACCAAGGGGAAATTCAGGAAGAAGGAGAAGAAAAGAAAAATAAAGGATACAATCTTTAAAATCCATAATCATGTATGAACAAGCCGCAAACTGAGAAAGAGACATGCATGGGTTATAAGTTTTTGTTTTTTTTTTCCTCTTGTTCATCAAACCAGGAAGAGAATCCATGTTTGCTTCCTGCTCTGGGGTCTGTAGGGCTGCATGGTCCTTTGTCTCCAGAGGGCTGGGTGTTCCTGAAGCAGTAGCTCCTTCCATAGCAGCATTTCTCCCTTTTTTCTTTTCTTTTTTACTTTTTAAGTCTCTTTTTCCATGGTTCAGCAGATACCTTAATGGGTAAAATAAATACAGAGTCCTGGTCAAAGGTATTACAGTATAAAGCAAAATTCTAATAGTTCTTTGCCAACAATTTTAGGGACAGAGTAAAAGTTCTCTGTGGTCCTTTTTTTTTCTATGAATGCAAATATCTTTATAGCTATGCACACACTCACTCTTGCCTGAGGTAAAGAGGTTGAAATCAAAAGATAAAGAAGTTGAAAATCAAAAAGTTCTACAAATTTATATACATTTAATACTGTATGCAGTGAATAAAAACATATTTCATAGCCTTACAGTAGATTCTTACTATCCTTGAGTTGCATTAGGTCCTGACAATTCAAGGTTTTTTATCTGTCCTGCTGTACAAATCTTGTATTTTCTTCATACGAACAAGTTGGTATTTTTTAGTGTTTGTATGATAATTTCAAAAGACTCATCCAAAAGAAACTTTTATTTATTAAACTAGAGCTTCTGCTGCTGGTATATCAGAGCAGCCAAGTGTAATGTACTTAACCTGAGGGAAGCACTCGTGGAAATCAGATTTTTATTTTAAAAAAGAAGTGAAAGGAACCCCAGTCACTCACAAATCAAAGAAGCCTTGCCATTCCCAAAGAAAGCAGCCAGCACTAAAAGAATTCAGTTTAATTCAAATGAAGGCTATAGACCAGATCATTGTATTGATATCAAGTTCCTTGTGATTGATGGTACAAGAGTGAATAAGAAATTAATTTGATAGACATTGATTTTGTACTGCAGTGTATTGACAGCGTGCAATGTGATATCTGCCTTTCAGAACTTGACTACTTTCTTATTGCTCTTAAAGGTTATTCTTTATTCCTCTACTTCATACTTTTTATTAATGTGAAGAAATGAACATTCCAACCTTTCTGTTTTGAGCAACTCATTTGGTTTCACTGGCATGGGGTGATGTGGCCTGGACCACTTTGCTCCTTTTGAGAAATTAAATCTTCATTAAATCTCTTGCTTTCAAGGTTTTCATAACAAAATAAGATTGAATGGATGGCTAACAAAATAAATTTAATGGATGGCTACATAAAGTTTTTACTGAGTATGTAGAGTTAAAATCTAGGTTACAATTTCCTCTACCTTCTCCCATTTGTTTTTTTCCTATGTCTTCTTATTGCCTTTATTCCACAACTCTGAATAGCTTCAAACAGTTTCTTTAGAAAGTCATCAAACCAAATAAATGCAATTTATTGTATAAACTTTGGAACTTGGAAAGTATTTGGACATTCATACTGAGGGCAATCTCAGTTTTTGATATTACCTCTGGCTTTTTGTGCTTGTAGGCATAGGAAATTTAAGAGGGTGTTGGACCTACAGTTGCAGAAGAGTTTTGTGTGAGATATGTCATTAGACCTGTCCAAAGGTCTGTCAAAAGGGTAACTTGCAGGAAAAATATCCACATATTTAAGTTTTTGTGACAAATTTGGGTAATTAGCCTGCTTTGCATAAGAGTGTGCCATAGATTTTGCACAGAGTGGAATACTGGGACAGGTGGAATATGGGGGTGTCAAAATAAGTTGCAATTTTCAAAAGGCACCACACTACTTTAGCAGCTGGAAGTGTAGCTGGAATTGACCCAAACCAGAGTTCAGTTTAGCAAATACAATTGTTTGAGTGTGGTGGAATTATCTGAGGAAAGAGCTGGAAAAAGGAGCAAAAATGAAACATTTCAGTCAGTGAGCTGGATCATTTTAGAAAGGAGTGCATTTTAACATGGAGGGTTACTGTGCTTTTAAAAATGTTATTGTGTAACACCTCAACAAAACCTAATTTAACTTTCATATTTGTGGAATAGGATCTATAGGCCATGCACATGATGTGTTTATGGCTGATATATTTATCAGCTGTAACAGTGTCACATCCCATTTTTAAATTTTAGCATTTTAATTACACATATTTAACTTGAATTGCTTATGCACCTCCTTTAATGATCAAGTCAATGTATATCATAAATCAGAAGAAATCAGACAAAGAATCATCTTTGGTGTTGTGTCTTTTATGACTTAGAGTTTGAGACTGAATTAATATTATTCTGTTTTTAAATTTACATGACCCAGATGTCACTTCTGTGTCAAGAACAAGCGTGAGCCTCCCTAGAATATTTTTGTCAGAACAAAATAGTTAACGTTGTATTTCAATCATTCCCATAGCTGGTAAAGTTCATATCATTTGAAAAATTTATGGATAATATATTATAGGGGAGGAAAGCAGCATGATAAGAGAGCACAGGATATTAAAAGAGGTTACACATCCCAAAAAAAAAGAGAGATTTACTGTACTCAGGAACAGCAGCGTGGATGGGGAAAAATGAGAATGGAAAATTAGCTGGCAGATAACAAACCCCAAACAGTTGAAGGTCAAAGACTGACAAATTCTGCATTTGAGTGGGGCTTTGTGCCTTTGTGTTTCTTGCACAGGATAAACTCCCCCAGGGCTCTCTGGAGCTACCTGGGGCCGTGGTTCGTGGAGGCAGCACAGCCCTGCAGATCTGGAATGCAATTTTCCAGCAGCTCCTAGAGAAGAGCATCTCAGCCTGCTGTCCTGCCATGAAATAAAACAGCCGGGTGGGGTGAGGGGACAGCCTGCTTGTTTGTCTCTTTTCACCCTGAATTATGTGTGTTTTGCTGTGTGTAATCGACACCACAGCTCACAGCATCTCTGAATTTGTTCCACTTGCTCATAAATACCTGATGCTTCATTGTCCTGGGGTTTTTAGCCTCCTTCTGCAAGTGCAGTGAATAGGATTTTATCCTTTTTTTTTTTTTTTCCTCTAGATGCTGTTTTGCTCAAAGCAGATGTTTTATGACAAGTAATTTGAGGGTGTAACATGGAAGAGATGTGAAATAAAGCTGCTGGAGTGCAGCGTTGTCTGGAAAAAATAGTAGAGGCATGTGGAAGAAAAATAATGCAACAGCATCACTGGAATTGTGGTTGGAAAAATGAGTGTTTATTTTGCTGAAATTTACTGAGAGAAATTTATTTAAGATGACTGTGATGTTATAGTGCAGTTTGTAGTATAATCCATTACATTAATTTGTTTTGTGGTAAGTTTTCATTAGCTTCAAAGCAATATCTGGATGTTGTTTACCTATTAGTTTAGTTGTTGTGAAAACTTTGCTCGTAACAAAGCTTTTAAGTTGTTCAAAATAAAAACACTTCTGCTTTGAGGAGCATTTAGCAGCCAACACCTCACATAGAAGGGGTGTGTGATGGACAGAAAAGAGCTGAAAGATGAGTTTATGCCTTTGTTCTCTCCTTGTGGAAAAGTTGAAGAGGTCACTTGAATTCCAGAACTTATGGTTGTAGTAATTCAGTCTTGAAGAACCTGGAGATATCTGTTCTGGAGATGAATATTCTGCAAATTGCAAAGCACTTCCTTACTCCTTAGAAGAACCACAAGCGCGTTGGTAAATAACAAACTTCAGTGGCAGAAGGTCCACAACAGTGAACTGACCACAGGGAAGTGGGGACAGAATTGAGATGAGACATTGCTGTCATTTTTTCTTCTCCTGTTTAGGAAACTTGGGAAACACCAATTTAGGACATATTAGCTTCCTTTGTCTTCTGCCAGAAGTCTGGTCCTGGTGCAGAATTGTGTGTGTCAGCTTTAGAGCTGATCACACTGTGTATAATTCATTAATATTTTAAGAAAATCTGATTTTAATAGCAGAGCTATTTTGTGGCTAATGTTTGAAAAAGACAGCTTGACTTCATCTTTCCCTGTGTGTGTTTTCTTTTTAATAACATCTTACATTTGAACTTTCTTTCTTCTTTTTTTTTTTTTAATATCTGTTTTGATATCTTTTGTTGTCTTGCTTAAGGAAAGTCACAAAAGATCACATAAACATATCCTTAGCTCCAAAGGGTTCAGGACTTGGCTGGTCTGCTTCCTTCATGGCTTGCACTGTTTGCTATTTTTGTCCCTGAGAGGTCTGATGTTTGGGTGCCTGAATGGAGGAATTTGTAGATGGTTTTCATGTTTTGTAATTGTAAATAAAAAAAAAATTGTAATTTTTTATTAGTATCTCTGGCTACTGTTACACATTTTCTGTTGTTTCAGAATGCATCATGTGCTATGTTCCCCAACTGGAGAGTGCTTAGGAATTATCAGTGGTACATACACTTTCTTTTTTTTATCAGATACATGTTCCTTCCACTGGAAATATTAGGCTGGGTTTTCCTTTTTTTTTTCCAGCTGTTTCTATTTTAAACCTGTAATTTGAATAGTTACAGCAGCACAAGAGCCTGGGAGGTACATTCATTACAATGAATGGAATAAGGCTCTGGCTCTGCAAAAGCATCTACATTTTGGATCCCGCTGGAATGAATAAGTTTGCTGTCTGTAAAATCAAACAGACACTTCTGAATTTGGGGGAGCAAGTGTTTCATCAATTTCTTCTGGTTGTTGTTAGAAAAGTCAATGTTGTCAAAGTTCTTGCCTTAAGCAGGAGTCAGAACTGTAATAGGGAAAGTTTTAGGGACTGAAACAGCTTTAGTTCTGGAGCATCAGGATTTACTTTGAGCTTGAGGAGTTGTGCTTTTCTAAGAACCTTTTCCAGCAGTCTCTTAAAGTGAGGTTGCTGACCTTGTCTCTGAAGTTTTTCCTGTTAGCAAACTTGTTGTCAGGCTGTGAAATACAAAGGCATTGTTAAAAAAAGAAGGAACCTTGTTGACATTTTATTGGGAATTTTTAAAGCATCAGAAAACTTTTAATAGGTAGGTTAAATGTGGGCATTGTATTAGGAAAAAAAAGAGTAATCTTGAACTAATTTAAAGTCCACAATTAGTCGGGATCACAGGTGGCAAGAAGAAGTTTTAATGATAGCCTGGCCCAGGCCTTGAGGTAAATGATGCATAATTATTCATAACTGCTATTTTTGGCTTGCTTGCATTTGTCCTAGACCTCTGCCTGAGGAAACAATTTGAAATAATTAGTGTGCTGGTGCAGTGACAATGATGAATGAATCAAATGCATCTGGTGCCAAACACGGATCTTGATAAGAAGCAGATAACTTTGGTAACTGTGGATTTTTTGTTTTTAGATTTCTGAGACTGGGAACAGTTTGTTCTTGTTGGTTTTTTTTTTAGACCGACATGTTCAACATAGAAAATTACCACTCAGTGGGCCATGATCAAAGTGCAGAGTGGAATTCCAGCACTGCAAACATGAAGCAGGTCTGCACGCTGTGTGTGCAGCTATTCAGGGCTGAGAAAATGAAGGGGGCATTAAGGTGGAACATTTTGAAAACTCAGGTCAGCAGGGCCAAAAGTGAATGTGAAACCAGCAAGATGCATTGCTTATCTTACACAGGTTGCAGGCACATTTTATGTCAATATTCAGCAGCATAAATACAGCTGTTTATCATTATTAGAGCAAAGCTAAAGCAGAAACAGAAAGATTTTGTCTTCAGATTCTGGCTTGAATGCTCATTTCTATCTATGTAATTCACTTTATATGGGTTTAGGTGCAGGTGGATGTTTCTACTTTGAAATTAGAGGTGTTTAATGAAGAGGGGAAAAGTTAATNTGTTTAATGAAGAGGGAAAAAAGTTAATTTTAATTAATATGCCCTTCTGGACTTCCACACATTTTTATCTTGTTGGACTAGTGAACAAATGTTTCGTAGTTTTGAATTTGTTCCTAATAAATTGATTAATACAGGGTGCAAGGTAGTGCTCAGGTCGGTGACTCCATAGCTGAGCTGTGAGCAGCAGTCTCAATCCAGAGATTATTTGCCTTCTGCTCACAACCTTGGAATTACAGCATTGTGAGTAAAGATCTCTGTGACAAATGTGGCTCTAAAGAAAGATTTTTATGACTGAAATGCAAGGTGTAAATTCAGTGGGAGAGCTGACAGCCTGAGAGTTGATCTGTTTATTCACTTCTGTGTGTGCTTCAGGTAAAATTCAGGATTTAGATTGTTGAGTTTGTTGACTTCTGCTGCACGTGTTGTGTTTTAAAGGAGTTTCTTGGTGACAGGCATTTTATGCATTTGATTGGATCTTAAACTCTATGCAAACTTCAATAAAATTAATATAATAAATTTTCCAACTTCTAAATAGTCTTTAACCTTCTGCTTCTGTATGTAATTAATGTTTTTCTAGTGATTTTGCTAATGCCAATCCTAATATTGCACCAGAAATTACACCTCTTTGGGCAGTGAACTCTAATATGTTGAGAATCCCTTGGCAGAATATGGAATTTTTAGCCTATTCAAGCAAAATTCCTGTTCCTAATAGAAGTTCTGCTTTGATAATAAGTTTTTGCATGATCAGATACTTTTTCTTGTGAACATCTCTCAGGGCTGTGTCCAAATTGCCTAAATTCACTGAAGTTTTTTGTTTGTTTGTTCTTTTATCTCAGTGATCTCTGGATTTGCTGCTTGGTATTGATGTGGGACTAGGCTGGGGAAAGAAAACATGGGGAAAATTGTATGTTCAGAGCCTTTAGTCCAGAAACTTAAAAAAAAGTAAATTCAAGTATTAAACACTGTCTCACTCCCAATGCAAATTGTTCACTCAGGCAAAATATTTACCCAGCACGGGTTATTTTTATCTTAAATGCCAAAGATGCCAGGAGTAAAATTTGAAATGAATGAATGCCTGAGCAATTCAGAGTCTCATGAATTGCTGTCTCAGTCAGACTGCTCAGAGCCTCTCTTCTTGTCTCCTTCATTCTGGATTCTGCCTTTTCCCAGGACTGCTGAGCTCCTGCAGCTGACCCAGGTGTTCTCCCTGCAGAACAGGAATCCTAAGAGAGATCTAAGAGGATGCTGTATTCCACTCTACAAAATCAAGGGGACCCCTGACCTGTGGCCGGAATCTGGAATACAATTTTCAAACTCTCTCTCTCTCCAGAGATATCAGAATCCAGAGCAGATCTTGCCATTCATCAGGATTTCCCACTCTTCTAGAACTCAAAGGTCCTGTAGGAAAGGAGATGTGTCATCACTGAGTTGGGTGATATCACCGTGTCTGTGCACCCTGGAGAAAAGCTGGATTTCCACACCTCAAATACCCTGCAGTTATTTGACATTTCAGTGCCTTTGTGGCAAATGATTATTATTATTATTTTCTTCATTCCTTTTTT
>WEZZ01014775.1:67168-103273 GCA_013400585.1 Chloropsis cyanopogon | reverse complement strand
AAGATAATTTAAAAAATAGGTTGTGATCTCTTGTAATTTGTCCAAGCTGCACAGAATCACAAAGCCTGTTCCAGAAGTGGCAGAAATAAATGATTTTTATTTTCCCTAGACTGACATCCTAACTAGATTGCCCACGAATGTCCTGTGGCTTCTTGCCTTCAAAGCAGTGCCATCAGTCTAGTGCCTGTTTGTTCTGTTAAAATATGTTTTTTTCTGTTAGCTTTGTGTTTGTAGCAGTTCAATTCTTCTGTTCATTGTTCCAGCCCATAAAAAAAGAAATATTTAAGAAACANAGAAAAGAACTGAATCCCGAGCTCAAGGGAGAGAATTATTTCTCTTGTGCAGCCATTCAGGAAAAATGTAGAATTTTCAATATAATGAAATGGGAAGCTTACTGGACATAAATAGGTAAATAATTTAGCCTGAAAAGACTCCTCAGTGGTCCTAAAATAAAGTGGACTTTTAGGTGGTCGTAGGAACAAGAGCAATTTACTCTTTACCTATAAAATTACTCTTCATAAATACTTCAATATATTTGATGTGGGGTTTGATACAAACTAATCAGGATGAATGATATTTTCTGAGGGAAAAAAGTGAGTCCTCTTATGCTGAGTAAGAAGAGGAAGAATGTTTGCTTGGGTTTTTTTGTGCTTTTTTTGAACAGTATTTCATGTGGGTTTTTCTTTGTGATGGGAAGATACTTTGTGGTAGAATTTAATGTAATTTGGAGTTACTGTTTTTTTCATTATTATTATTATTATTTTTGCGGTGTACCTTTCCCATTAAAAACAAACCGAAAATGATAATTTCTCTGAGGCAACAGGATTGAACAATGTACTGGTTTTTCCCAGATGGAAGCAGAGTGCAAATAAGAAGCGTTTTTGAGGAGAAGAACATGTTCTTTGAAGTGGATAAACTTATTTATTGTTAGTATCTGAATCTGTCACAATCAGTCTATGGACTGAGCATGGTAGTAGCTGCCTCAAAGGTTATCTTCTTGTGTATTCCAACGTGGGGTGTGTGGGGAGGGTCAGGTAATAGATTTTTATTTTGGTTTGGCTTTTATGTTTTCTGGGGGTTTTTTTTGGTTTGGTTTGGTTTTGGTGGTGTTTTTTTTTTTGTTTGTTTGTTTGTTTTTGGGGGGGCTTTTGGGCTGAGTTCTTTTGGTGTTTTTTAATGTTTTTTTATATGACCTTTAGAAGAAAAACCTGGTTGTTCATCTGTCTCCCTCCTGTTCAGAGCTGTGCCAGGAGCTCCTTCTGGGGTTACCCATCCTCAGCTGTTTTGAGTTTCCACAGCAAAATTTCCTGCTGGGCAGGAGGGGATACTGGCAGAGGTATTGAGGTGCTGTTGGCACCCAGGGAAATAAAATGGAATTATTTAATCTAACTCAGGGCCGGTCCTCAAGCCTGGATGACAAAAATCACTCACGATTCCTTCCTAAATCTTCATTAACAGAGCAGAGAGTGCTACTTTGACACATTAATTGGCTGCCATGCTTTCTTTTTCTCCAAGTCAACCTTTCCTTTGGTCACTTGATTGAAATTACTGATAATTGTAGGGCTGTTAGGGGTCTGTTTGTGCAGAATGGACTTAAAGGGGCTTTGCTGTCCAAGGGAGCAGGCAAATGGTTCCTGTCACCTGGGAGCTGCTGGGTTCTGCTTGTCCCACACTCCTCCCCTTAAAAAAAAGGGCCACCAAGCAGAAAAACAGCAAAGATAAACCCAACAGAATACCACAAGAAGTTATTGTAAGGAAACCAGTTCTTCCTCATTGGAAAATAAATGGGATGGTGAGAGTGGGCTGACACAAAATCAGCATGGGGAATATTTATTTTCCTCTTTCCTGCATTATGTAACAATGTGTTGTGCTCAGCAGTTACCAACTTTCAGGAAGATCAATACATTTTTGAATTTTTTTTTAAATGACTGCTGAATAAGTTATTGTATTCCTGCAGGAAAAGAGTAAGATTTTGGATTGTTTGAAACTTTCTGGTTGAGTAAAACAAAAAAATTGCACAGGGTAATTTAAACTGTTATAGCTTCCTGGATCTCAGGGGTTTTTGTATAGATGTTTAACATTGTGCCATATTTAACATTTTCCTTTCTGGGTGTAAGACAAAGAGCCTCACCAAATTAATTTTTTTTCCTAACAGACTTCTTTGGTTTTTTGTTTCTTAGCCAATGAAAGCCAGCAATGCTTCCCACTAAATGTTCTTATGACACTTTGTTTCAACTTTTTTCCACTACTTCAGTCAAAAGCTGGAATTTCTGTATAGTTTTGATCGCCCTTTTCTTAGCTAAGGCCTCTATTTTCAGAAAATAATGTCATTAAAGGATGACTCAGTCCATTTGTGTGCTCAGACATTTGTATTCGAGTGTTACAGAAAAGTCCACTTGAATTTTCTGATTTGTAGTTATTTTAAACCAGGACATTACAGATAGTATTTAGTCTGATGAAACATGAACTTGTGTTTTGAGAAATGTATTCTTTCTGCTGTGATAATTCACTGTGGAGAGGCATGGGGCCCTGTCTCTCAAATCTGTGCTGTAAAATAGCATCTACCATTCAAACAAAACTTCTTATGGGCAGAGATGAGTCATTCTTACATATCCCTATTATGCCTTTCACAATGGAATTGGTCCTTCTCAGTATTACCACTTTTCAAGTAATAAAGGTAGCAGTAAAAATACTTTCCTGAACTTGTCTGCTGCAAAAAAAGTGCCATTACCTCACTTTCAGGAAAATTAAACTTTTTTTTTTTTTTCTTCAGGTGACCTACTTTGTAGGATAGATATTTCAGAGAGCTCTTCCTTTTTCACAGCTAATCTGCCTCTATTGTGTAAATCTCAGTTTATTTGTAATTTAGTGCATCCTAAATAATTTAGTGCATCCTAAATAATTTCTAGCTAAATCTTCAATTTTAAGTTAGTGCTGTATTTTGTGGTCATAAACCAGAAACACTTGCATGGATTTTAGGTTGTTTCTGTGACATAGGTTTGTTTGATTCCCTCCTTGGATCACACTTTTGCAGTCGACGCCTCAGGTTTTAGCTTTTATACTTTTCAGGTTCTGTGCTGCTTTAGTGTGTGGGTCTGAACTTCATATTATGGGATGGTGAGCTCTCTGCACAGAGCAGGGAGACAAAACAATTCCTTCTCTAGCTGGGGACCAAGGACAAATGATCCAAATCTCAGCCCAAGAGCACAAACAACGTGGGCTGAGGAGAGAAAAACAAGAAGGATGGCATTTCATGGGCTAATGCTGTAATTAACAATTAACTCCAATCTGCAAATGGAGCAGAATTTATAAAAGTCACAGACCCCATGCCTGGTCGTGCATTTTGTGCCATTTTGGTCCATCTTGGGTGCAGCCCTGGCTGGGCTCTTGTGCTGCCCAAGGTGGATCCGTGGAGGAGATCCTTTTAATAAATCCCTGCTTTACTCTTTAACACTGTCTCTGTTCTAGGGCAGCCTGCCCAAGGCATCACTGTCATGATTGAATTAACATTATCTAAATAAGTGGCTGCTGAATACAGCCTGGAAATAGTTAACAGAGATTCCTGCTGATGGAGGAGACAGAGCCCTTAGGGTACAAGCTCCAGGAGCAGAAAATGTGGACTGGGTCTGAGGAATCACAGGAGATGTCTGGGAAAGTGCATTTATGTAGGAACAAAAGGCCTTGCACAGGTATTCAGGGCACACTCTGCTTTCTCATGCTTGGCTGGCATGGGAGTCCTCTCATCATCGTTTAAAGCAGCAGCTCCGTGACCCGTGTGCATACCCAGCTGCTGTGCAGTGAGTTACTGATTTAACCTTAGATCACCTGCAGGGAGGGACAGTTTCTCTGGTGTTTGTGGCTGTGCCTGCTGTGCTTTGCTGCTGCTGAGATGGACAATTTCACCTGCACGCTCAAATGGTTCGTGCCAGACTCAGGCTGCTCTCCTGAGGACCCAGACGAGGTGGCTGTAAATTATGCAGGAAAACAGCAGTGCTGGGTCCTTGCTGCAGTGTATGGAGTGATGCCAGCCTGGGAGGGTGTCCTGGTTTAGGGCAAATTCGGGAGAAAATCTCCAAATGAAGTCCCTCTAGAGAGCAAATCCAAGCGGCCCCTCCGCCAACTTCAGGAAAAGATTTCTTTGGAGAAAAGTGGAAAAAACTGTTTATTTAACAAGCACAGTATTCACAAGCATAAAAAGTGAATAATATTAAACAATAAAACCTTGAAGAGATGGCAAACTCAGCAAGTCCTTGTTGTGGGCTGTAGCTTGGCTCACCCAGGCCCGGCCTGGTCGGCCACAGGCGGGAGCTCCCANCTTTTGTTCGGGTCATGGTGGGCTGATGACGTGGCACAGGAATCCAGTTATGCCAAGGAAAAATTCTGAGTGTGTTGTTCCTCCCATGCTTCAGGACTTGGCACTTCCCTTGCTGAGCCTCTTGCAGTTCCTCTGAGCCCATCTCTCCAGCCTGTCCAGGTCCCCCTGAGGAGCAGCACGACCCTCTGGCATTTTGGCCACTCCTGCCAGTTTTGTGTCACCAGCAAAGTGCTGACGGTGCTCTCAGCCCCATCACCCAGACCAATGATAAGATATTGAACAGGATGGGACTTTTGGGGTGCTTCCAGCCAGAATTTGTGATCACAACCTCCTGAACTTGGCTGTTCAGTTTCACTTCACCTCCCTGTCTACTCAGCTTGACTGTGTTCTATCAGATTCTCTGTCAGCATGTTGTGGGACAAAGTGGTGAAACTGTGCTGACCCTCCTGATGGTTTCCTTGTCCTTTGTGTGCTTGGACATGATTCCCAGGACTGCTTTTTCAATTATCTCCACAGGGATGGAGGCTGTGATTCCTCAGGAGCTCCCCACTCTCCATCCCTCTTTTCCTGTCCCAGCCTAGGAGCTGGCATTAACACTTCACGATTGTTGATCACAGCAGCCACTCTGTGTCTTTATTTAAGGCTGTTTGTTTGGTTTGTTTGTTTCCCTTTGCTCTGTTTTGGGTGTGCTTTTGCCAGGTTGACATGCAGATGGATTTTTCCTCATATAATCTCCCAGAACAGGCACTTTGAAGGGAAGGCAGGAGTAGAACAGAGCAGAATCAGCAGTTAAGCTGTGTGGGGCTATGACTTCCCTTACTGTGCAAGTTCAGTTTTCCATGTGGTGCTTAGAGGTCAGATGCACATTTCTGTACTCTTCACAAGAAAAAGACATCAGAGAAAGAGATTTTAGCCAGGTATTTTGTTTGTGCTGTTTTAATTTGCCTTACCCAGACTGTGGTTATTTCTTAAAGGCAGTGAATTTTAATTTATGCTTTAAAACATTGTATTAAGCCATTTTGAGAAGTATAAGCTCGTATCCAAAATGTTTCATCTTGAATATTGCAAATTGTCATTCTTATTTAAATTGTCATGCTCTGCCTGTGGAGGTGTCCAGTTTGCTGTGGTCAGACTGCAGCTTGGCTCCAACAACATGATTATTTTGCCCCTATATTCTGTCACCTTCTATTTAATTAGGATTTGCCTTCCTAGCTTTTGGAAAGATTCATGAATTTGTCTCTCTCTCTCTCTGGCCTCTGTTACATCTACTTGCTGATCCAGGCCTTGAACTTTCTGGTTCTTCCCCAAATTTCCAAGTGTCTGGGAATAGTTCTGCTACACATCTTTATGTTTACAGTGCCTGCTTTTTCCATTCTTGCTTTGTATCTAAGTCTCTCACTTAATTCAATTTTTTTCTTTCCTTAATTCAGTTGTCCATAATAGTTTCTGAATCATAACCACTTTTGTATTGGACTTTGGATAATTTTTTATTCTTTTATTTTTTCTAATTGCAGCAGCAGTTCTCTTGAGTTCTTGCTTGTCACTCACTATCCTCTTATTGCCTGGTCTTGGAAGTCTCACATCATTTTGTCCCCACTTTTCTTTTCCCTCTGATATTTCTAATACTTTTTTATTTTCCTACTTTATATTTCCCTAAAAGCTGTATTTTTTTTTTCTTTCTACTTGGAAAAATATCCTCGTTTTTTGAGGCAGAGCAATACAAACAGTGTATCATTTTTTACAGAGGCCAAAAATGCTTTAATTAAAGACAGAAATTACAAAATAAGTATATGTGGTATATAGAGTATGGCCTTTATAATAAAAAGTTATGTCTTATTATTTTAAAAAAAGAGTTCTTATATTTTTAACTTTTAGGATTCTCTGCCCACATAATTATTTTTAGCAGAAGTTCTAAGTCTAAGCAATTTCTTCTAAAACTGTGGTATCAGTCGGCATATAAATAGTATTTTATTATTTTCTTTCCAAAATTTCAGCATATAGTAAATGAAATGTTAGATGTGTTTAAATTATATTTAGGCATGTGAAACATGATTTTCCAGGTTTTTCACTGACTTTTTATATTCAATTTAGGTAAATAATTGCTGTCTTATCAATAATGGAAACAAAATGATTTTTCTATTGGAAGTGTTCTTATTTATGGAGTGAAATAGGTGCAGTGTAATTACAGTAGATACAATTTCTCATTTAGCAGGAAATAATATTGCATCTAAAATTAGCAGACTGGAATATTCCAGAATGTTTAATGCATAAATTATAAAACTCCAGGGCATAAAGTGTGTATTTAACATCACCTTCATAAAATACTCTTGTGAGTTCAAAGGTATGTTGTGGGTTTTTAGTTTGTTTGGTTTTTAGTTGTTTTTCCTGACAATTGAAATGGATAAACAAATTTGCATTTTTGGTGTGTTTGGGGCACAAATTGCTGTTTTCATGACAAAAATGTTAATCTTTACTCTTGGAATTTTGGTATATGGAATATGAGGCTTGTAGTCAAAGATAATGTTTATTTAGTGGTTTATTTGTTTGCCTGACTCCTTTGCTTTTGGATGCAGCACCACTGAGGTTCATCAGCAATCATTTCTTTCAATATGATTTCAAAAACAGAACTTCTCTTGTCGTGGTTATCAGCTTCGATGTTCTCCATCTCTTTTTCTGTAAGTTCAGGCTGGAGTTCTCATCTCCCAAAACATTCCCGGTTGGGATGTTGGCTCTGGGACATGTGAATATGAAACAACTCCGAAATGCACTTCTGGACTTCATTGCCCATCAGTAAATCTGTGTTGCTGCCTGTATTCCATGGGTTATAAATCAGCAGTGATACTCGATTTTTCCTGTTTCTTGTGGCTTGAAGCACATTCCAAGTGTTTTCATGTCCATCCATCTTCTAGGGGAGAATTCTGATTCCAGCAATGGAAAGGATTCCTGACAGCTCAGGTTCTTTGTGGGCTTTGAATTTCACTCTCACAACGTGTTCAGTCGGAGCCTGGGAAGCAAGGGACTGAAGCTGAAGGTCTGAAAGAGTGCTGCATGCACGTGGTAACTTTTCTAACCAAGTATATTAAAATGTAATTTTTATCTCTGGTTTATGGGACTTCAAAGACTTAACTCACCCAGAAAAGCTGTGATGGCCTTATCTCAGTCTTGAAATTGAGTCTTTATCAGAAACATAAATAATTTGACACAGTCCCTGAACTTGGGGCAGGAAAAGACCAGAGATAGGGAGAAGGTTGGTTTGTCTGTCCTCCTTTGGGTTGTGATTCACCCATTCCTGTGCAGGTCATTGTCAGGACATCCTGGAAGACCATGTGGTTACTTCTGCAGGGTACCTGGATGGCAAATACAGGGGCTCATTGTATTCTGGTTCTGTGTAAACTTTCACCTCTGGATTTCACAATCCAGCAAAATAAATAAAACACTGAAATCCTTGTCTGATTTTTTTTTTTCCCTCTCTGCAGTCCCAAATGCAGAGAGCCGAGTCAAACACACATTTATTGATGCACATTCCCAGCAGGCATCCATTTATATTTGGTGTGTTTTGTGTTAAAAAATAACAAACCTCTCTCCTGTGCAGTTGTTTTCATTTTGAGCTTTTCACATGCGTGTAATCAGTGTCTTACTGAGAGCAGTGCAGGCTTAACTTTCTTTTCCAACCACAGGACCTAGAAGTGAGGCAATTTTGAGTGTTTGAATACAAAACTTACAGTGTATTGCTATTGAGTGTGTTCATGTCCAACATTATGACAAAGAAATGAAGCTTGAGTAAATAAAAGTAATATATGGGAGTATTTTGTGCATTACAGCTAATGAACACTCTTTATTTTTAGGGTAATTCTCTGAACCATGTTTAATCTCTGCAGTAGATTACACTGCAGAGTTTGGTACCACTGATAAAAATTATAGTGGATTTCTGGAAGCACTTTGTGCTCCACTGTACCATTCTAAGCCAGAAATTTAAATTTAAGCCTCATATTTACATGCAAGGCCTAATGGAGGAATTTTGGATTATAGGTCAGGAGTTTCTGTTGCTGTTGATGTCTCTCACCCTCCCACAGAGCAAGTAGACAAATACACCTATTTAATCAGATTTGAATTTGAGGATCTTTGTGAGCCTATTCTAAAATATGACAATGCCTTTTAGCATTGGATGTGTCCTATTCCAAGGGACATTTGGCTCTTCCTTGGGCTTTCCATGACCTGTGACCAGATTTTTTTTCCAAGTGTTTGTGTGTTTGTCAGCTTGTTTCATCTAATGAGCTGTTTACCCAAAACTAGAATTGAATGAATCTGAAAGCTGTAAAAGTATGATTAACTCTTTGGGGTTTTTAATGGTTGGTTGGTTTTGTTTTTTGTTTTTTGGTTTTTTGTTTGTTTTTTTTTTTTTTTTTTTTTTTTTTTTTTTTTTTTTTTTTTCTTGTTTGTTTGTTTGTTTCTGCAGGTAAAACTTCATATTTTTGTGGCATTTTTTTTTGTAGTTCCCACTGTGTACAATTTATCAAATAACAAACAGAATTTTTAGAAATCTATGTATCTCCAATTTACTGCTACACTACAGAACTGTGCAAATCAGCTGATGGCATTGCTCCTCAAGAATCTCTGGTTAAAATCCTGGTTGAGTTACTTCTGTTTATTTATCTCATATTAAATTAGGCGTGAGTTCTTCTTTCATCCCTCGCCTGAAACAGGAAAAGTAATTGTTTAATAATGTTTTAGAGCCTTGAGAAATCAGGAGTGTCTCAGCCAGAGGTTGAGAAGCTGTCTGGACTATCTCCAGAATTCCCAGTCTAATTACTTTCTTCTTGTTCAACTGAAACCAATTTATCTTTAGAAAATATGAAATGTCAATGAAATATGAGTTCCTGTATTAAACATATTTTTCAATTAGAATAACTGGAAATATGTGCACAGAACTAACTTTTCCTAATTGTGTGGTGAGGAAATTAATTTCCATAGAGTTACAGTAAAAATACAATAATTACCATCTCTCTTTTGACTCAGCGGTTGACAAAAGAATAATTACCTTTTGGGAGGTATTTTTAATTTAGCCTTTTAAGCATAATGACTCTTGTCCAATTTTAGCATGTGTAATTTCCAAGACCCTTTATGATAGCTATATTTAAATAGTAGTGCATGTGCTATTTTTATTTATTACCTTTTTTTTTTGCAGTCATTCCCAAGCAAGGGATTGGAGGAAACAATGTGAATATTATGCTTTTCAGGTATATCCATAACTATTTTTGGCTTGTCCTCATTAAAGGGGAGGTATGATGGCTGAGACAGGATTCCAGATGCTGTTTTCTTTAAGGTGTGTTGCCTTCTACAGGAATAAAGAGGCAACCTCAGAAGGGAAAATTGTATTTTATTGACAACTTAGAAGAATATCATAGTATAATTTAAATACTTCTACTCCTGGATTCAGTTTTCAATGAAAGGACGAACTGATGAATGACAAGGAAGCCTCTTCAAGATGTTATTAAGAAATTATTGTAAGGATGGAAACATGGAGATATGTAAGTGTGTAAATGCTAAAAAGATATAAATAGAGATCAAGAGAACATATATAAAGGATAAGGATAATATATTCTTTATAAAGGATATAAAAAGAGAACATTGCCATATGAACAAAGTTAAAACCAAAACCACCCAAATACCTTTAAATTATGGTAATTCCTCTGAGCAGCCTTTTATGGGATTGATTGCAGGTTCCAGCTGTCATGGAAGTTGTTTGAGTTTTCAAATTAAATTGTTGCCTCCCATGAAGCTGTGAAGCATTACCCAAATTAAAGGTTTCCATTTCTAGATTAGCTCCCCATCTGGGTTGTGCCCGGGAGTTGAAGATTTCAGTGGAATCAAGGTCTTTCAGAAGGGGCAGAGTCACAGTTCTTGTTTTTTTGTGCAGGATTACATCCAGTGTTGAGATCTTAATGGTTTTATTGTGTTGGAGGCCAGAGATCCTGGAGTTTTTCCTCAGAGAAAAGCGATTTTCCTCAGTTTTTCTGTGAAGATGGCTGTCCAAAAGCCCAGCTCCTTGGAATTGGTGATTTTCTGGAGCTGGAGGGACACTGCTCCACTGGGCAGGAACCTGCTGCAGTGTCACTTGGGGGTGGCACCACGCTGGGGTGGCTTTGCCATCATCAGATCTGCTGCAAAGCTGGAAATAGGGACACAAACTTCACAGCATGTTCACAGGGCAGCTCTTACATTTCCCTTCTCAGCTGCATTGTGCTCACCTCCTGCTCAATAATCAGATTAATCTGCTCCTGCGAGAGGGGTAAAAATGTCCTGCACAAAATTGGGAATAAGTCTCACCTCTGGACTGGCTGGTGGGGTGTGATTGTTTTCTGGATCCAGCATTGCTGTTTCTGCCAATTTATCTTTTTTTCCTGGCCTGTGCAAGGCACTGGTTGAAGGACATGTTGCTCCAGGAGCAGCTGGAGTAAGGATGAGGGGTTTTGCTTTTTTTTTTTTTTTTTTTTCCCTCTGTTCAGTTTTGCACTTAGAAAACAAGCAAATATTGTTTGGATTACAGAAAAAAAAAAAAAAGTCTGCTATGTAAAATTTGCTCAGAACTCTGTATCCCTCTTTGGTCTAATCATCTAAGAACAAATGAGATTTTCTGTTGGGAAGTAGTTTTATATGGATTTGTGTTCCTTGCCCTTGTGCAGTAGTACTGCCAATTATATTTATTAGCCCTAAATATTAAACAGCTGGAAGGATTCCATTGTATATAAATAAGACATTTGAGACCTGGAAAGTTGCCATTTCTAATACAGCCAGCTGGTGCTTTTTACAGTTACATTCAGCACAACACTACTGAATTTCACTTCCATTGAGTGTTGTGTTAATGACAATAGGAGAACGTGGGGTGGTTTGGGATTTCTCTAGGAAATGCCATTGTGTAAAAATACATTGGTCTGAAAGACTGGCTAGCAGGGAAATGCTATATTATGCACCTGTTTTGTGCATTTTGATGTAAATATTTTTTTTGTTTATGTGTTTTGCTGGCAAATTGAAAACAACAAACTGCAGGGGCTTTTCAAATGTGAATTTTTAAGTGCTCTTGTGCCACAGATGTTTTTCACTTTCTCTGTTGTGGTGCTGTTTTGCCATTTAAGTAATGGTTTCATTTTTAAAAAATCCTGCTTGCTGATGCTTCTGAAAGCATTTGCTCATTCTTTGATTTTTTTCTTTTTTTAATGAAAGCATCATTATTATGGTACAAGAAATAATTAAAATAGTAACAAAAATATCACCCCACTATTAATTTATTCCTAATCTGTTTGTTAGAAAACTGAGGCATAAATAATAAAGAAATAAATGTGGGTGAGGGATATCTTCCTGTTTAGGTGGCCCAACAAACACTTTGGAGAAGTGGATTCTTCCCACTTTTGATTGACTGTGTCCTGATTATTTCTTTGCAAAGGTCATCACTGCCTGTGTGGGTGCCTACATCCAGTTTTAGGTGCTGGGTGGTGCTTTAGGTGAAGCAGAGGATGCTGCTGGACAACCTGAAACTTTTTATTTGTGTTGTTATTAGACATTTACAGGAGCTGATTGCTATGAGCTAAATGTCATGTCTAACATGGTGTGAAATAACTTCTGATTATAATTTCTTGAAGACACATTTTTTTCACCAGATTACCCCATCCACAGCTTTGTGTGAGATCCATCTTGGGTAAATTTCCATCTCTGAAACGGCTACACTTAGAGGCTGTGTCTTACCTAGTTTATTCAATGCTTGTGGAGAAAGGAAAAATTAATGTTCAGTACAGATTTCAGTCATGAGGACTGCTGTGTTGAGAACTTCCCAGAAAATCTGCTTAACCTGTGAGATAAATAAGATTGAAACCTGCTTCTCCAGGAGATATATAGCCTAGGAATAAATAAAAAAAAAGAAATGAAGCTGTAAATGCTGTGCTTGTCCAAGCTCTGAATGCTGGATTCAGATGTTAGGAAGTCAGATGTTTTCCTCCTTGTGCTGACCTTTTTACCTCGCTGTGATTAAGAGGCTTTTGCTTGCTGAAGGGTGAGAATCAGCTGTCCTTACAAATTTGATGATGAAGTACTCATCTGTCTGCCAATTAGAGATGGGAGGGAAAAAAGATGGCTTTCCTCATCTTTCTGCAATTTGGTTCAATTATTAGTTGAGCATTCCCACAATAAGGTATGTGCTCTTGCTTTCTCAATATTGTTTATGTGTGCTTAGCATCTGTAAGACAGTTATTTGTTATAATATTTATTTTATTTTACTTCACAGTTCTTTAAAAGCTCAGAAGCAGAACTGCATGGAACACAGATCTGACTGGTTTGGATAATTTGGGATGAATTCGGGGCTAGTTGTATGGTAAAATGCTGGACCTTAGATTTTCTTGGGGAAGTTTAGTATCTGGATACTCTAAATGAGTTCCTCATCTCACCTGAGCACTCAACAGACAAGATATTAATATTTTGTCTTGGTTGTAATTCTGAAACTGCTTTGCTTAGCTGTGAAGAAACCCAAGTTTTAGGTTGAAGCTATGAGTATACCAAAGTCTGTGTCTTACTAAGGTTTATGTGAAGGAAATTATAATTTCACTTACAATTTAATCAGAAAACTCTTGCAATGTGACTTATTATTTCATTTACAACTTAGAAAAAACTAAAAGCCTCTGGCTAGAGCTGTTGGCATGAGGTAATTTCATTGATTTTTGAATGTCAAATGTAGAAAAAAAATTCCACGGTACTTTTAAAGTTTCTTAAAATCCCAAATCAGATTTTCTGTCCTCTGATCTCAGCTGGTTGGTATTTATGGGCCTTGAATCAGCATCTTTGGTGATGCTGTGAGGAAAGTTTTCATGCTGATGAGCTGCCCTGGAATTCATTCTCCTAGAATATGGTCATTACAGGGTTTTGATTAATAGCAACCTTTCAGAGCTCTTGCATCCTGCTACTATTTTGTTAAGCTTTTAAACAGCATGTGGGGAGTTTCTTTTTAGACTTGAATTATTCTAATGCTCATCTTAAGCTGGAGTTTTATACTTTGTAGTTTAAGATTTTTATAGCAATGTGATGCTGACAGAAAAAATGGGGTTTTTTTTCAATTGCACAGTTGCATATATGTTGTATTGTAAATCACAAAATATCCCTCAGTTTCTATTTGTAATTCAGTTTTTTTTTTTTTTTATTATGATGGATAAAAAGACACAAAAAGTGATGTCACAGGCAGGATGAAAGAATTGAGATCACTCATGTCCTAGATTCCCACATTGAGAGGGAGCTTTTCATTGAGGCTGCTCATGACATCCTAGAAACGTCCTACATTCACTTCTGTACATTTCCTTTTGTAAAGAAATTGCAAGAAATAAACCAAAGCCGTAAGTCCAGCACAGTGCCAGATCTTGGAGAAGAAAATCCTTTTTTGGCCCAACTTTGTCACTCAGAGACATGAGTTAGAGCCTCTCACTGGGGATCTGGAGGTTTTTCTACACCACTGAAAGCAATCTCTTGTTTCCTGTCATTAACAGTATCCAAAGAAGATTTTAAAAAGTGAAAAGCAAACAAAAGAACATTTTCCAAAAGCCAAATTACATGCTGGGATGGGAGTGGTGCTATGGCACTTCTGGAAATGCTTCAAAAGTATTGAAAGTGCCTCAAGGCATAAATACTCTGTAATAATATGAATTCAGAAATTGTGCCCCACATCATTCTGTCATAGAGGCCCTGACATATTTTTTTTAGAATCTTCCTAAAAAAAATTGGATTTATCATTCCTATTGGACTTGGAGGAGGATAGTCCTGTCGTTTCATCGTTCTAGAATTTAGGACTTGCCTCTTAATTTCCTCTCTAACAATAGCCAAGGCTGATAAATATCCATTGGTTTTGTACAGTATTGAAAGAAAGAAATTCCAGCTGGGACACCTCTGCTGTGTAATGCTCCATGGACCAGAGCTACCTCAGATTTAGTTTTAATTTGTCACTACCTTGATTTCATTTGATTGATAATAAATTAAGCCAGTGTCCCCAGGTTGGATCTGTTTTGTCCATGGCAGTAACAGGTGAGTGATCTTTCCCTCTCCTTATCTCGACCCACAAGTCTTTTGTTGTATTTTTTCACCCCTGTCCATCTGTTTTATTATTTTCCCTGCTTAATTCCACCCCTGGAATAATAATTTATCTCTATTTATTATTTTTAAATTTTTTAAAGAAGTTTTGTAACGATTGTAATTTTGCAGAGCAAGTCAAACACGGGAATTGCAAACACCAAAATAAAATAATACAGGTGTTTGAGAGACCTTACTTTATAGAAAAAGCTCAATGTTCTTGATTATCTGTTTGCCTCTAAGATCCCTTTGAAATGGCAATACAGAGGCTTACTGGGAAGAGTTGCAATGTATGAGCAATGCAAATGTACCGCTTGCTTTTTTTTACTTTGATCATAATAATTATTGCATTCTCAAATGTACTCAAACCTGGTACATGTTGTGATTTGAATGCTCTTCCTGTAGTTTTGGTGAGTTATTTCATCTTTTTCTAATGAAATAGCTGCAGTCTCCACAGTTTTATAACTGTTAAAGTGTTTTAGTCAAATTAACAATGAGAGAGTGGCATTTCCCTTCAGCAATGCTTCAGCATTAAATGATAGATCTAAAATCTTGTTGTTCATGTAAGGGGACTAACACAGACTTCCAGGCAATTGGATCGTCATTGAAAATTACTGAAATTATAATTACATTAAATTATTAATTGAAACTTCTGGATGAAGAATGTAGTAGTGATGCTGCCTTTGTTATGAGAGTCTACATTCAAAAGTCTCTGTAAGTGTGTTGGATAAGAAACTTCTGGCAAAAAAAAAAAAAATTACCATGAGACTTGTTCAGAAAACTAACATCTTGCTGTGGAGATGTTTTAAACTCTGCCAGTTCCTGGTTTTGTCTCTATCTCCCACTGGAAATTTAAAATAGAGCTGATTAGAAATGGTATGGAAATGATAACCACTAGATGACTTCTGAATCAGTGCGAGCCGCTTAAAATTTGGTCTGTAAAATTTGGTTTCAGTATTATAATCCTATCTAGTTTCATCCAGGTGTTGTTTCTCAGTATTTATTTGTCCAGGTAAGAGCTGCAGATAAATCAGTGCATCCAGCTCCACTGGAGACAATTATGGCTCTTTGAGGCAGGGTTGGATCCTTGGCTCAGGGCTCGTGCAAGGCCATCTGTCAGAGGAGGGTCCTTCACTGAATTTTGGGAAGCTGGCAGAGGCTGGGAGCCAGGGTCCAGCTGCCTCTTCTGCAGGCAGCAGCTCATCCTTGTGTGGCTGGTGCCAAGCTCTCAAGTGGCCATGAGCTCCAGTGTGGTGATTCTGACTCCAAAAGTCCCTGCACTGCTGGCTCTTTTTGGAAATAGATTCTGTTATGGCGTGCTGCAGCGTATCAGCTGCTGTAGACACATCCAAGATTGTGTTTTAAACTCTGTGAACTAGTCAGGAAGAGATAAAACTTGTGTATAGTCGGGTCTGTAAAGTGAACTGCAGTAAACTTGGTTTCAATTAAAGGAAAGAGTATTTACATTGCTTTTATCTGCTGGTTTAATAATGTATTTTAAAATCACATCTCCAGTGCTGTGTGGACAATTTCATTGTGCAGATCAGCTCTTAGCAGATCAAAACTTCCTTAAATTAGTGGGTTGGGACTGAGGACTCTCAGATGCTACTCTGATATGTCCATGTTTTTTTTTCCTTTCTTTGTAAATGTGTGTGATATACATGCATTGTAAACCCAAGAAACTGTAAGCACTTCTGCACCACGATTTTTGTCTTCTTAGTGGGAATAATTCTTTCCTCTCCTACTGTCTGCACTACACTAAAGTCCTGTAACAAAAGGTGCTTATGTCAAACAAGTAATTACTACACTGAGATCTTAACTTGGAAATTGCTATGACATAAATTTGTGGAAGATGTTTTTCTGGCAGAAATTCTTCTTTGTCTCCCTTCCTCAGGAGTGCCAGTGACTTCTGACATCGATTCTCCAGTTTTTGTTGTGTTTGGTTTTTTTTTTTAATTTTTTACTATGATTGGGTAAATATTTCTCTTTGGTAAGTGTGGCTTTGGAAACCAGGTTGGACTGGTATGTGAGTAATTCACAAGTAGGAAGCCCCTTCCTTCATGTTTTGGGCCAAAAGAGTTTGTGTGCTGATGACTACTGTACAAACAAATCATGACCCTGTGTTCTTCCAAAACCATTCCAGTGTCACAGCCTGTATAGTCCACAGAAAAACCAGCTAACCAAGATGTGGTAAATTGGCAATAATTCTTAGTCCTGCTCAACCCAGATTCTGGAGTTACTGTTTGTCCAGAGTACATTTATCCCAAGGAAAATCAATTGTCGTGCTTTGAATAAATGTAAAAATGTAACATTTTATTACGACTGTATGGAATTTCAGTTGGAGCCGTTGGCTTTTGTTTAATCTTAGAAATGAAGCTGGTTCTAACAGTGCAAATGTGTGTTGTCCTTGAGGATCTCTTCCATCTGAGGTGAGTGTAGTTCCAAAGGCATGGAATTGTGGGTGAAAGGACAGCACTGCTTGTTGTTTAGGAAATCACAGGTTTTTAGCAATGCAAAACAGCTGGAACATCTCTTTCATCCACCTTGGTAAAAACTGACTTATTAATGGTGAATTCTGTGTTCATTTAAGATGTTCCTAGTTTTTATTAAGAAAAAACGTGAGAAGAGGTTCAACCAGACCTTATTGTTTATTTTATAGTGATGCCGAAGCAGTTATTTTTTGTTTTTTCAAAGCTTTTGGTCTAAATGTGACTTTTGTTGGTATAATAATTAATCTTAAAACATTTCATTTTCTTCTTTTTTTCTTTTTTTTAACCCAGTGGGAAGAGATCAGTGGTGTTGATGAGCATTACACTCCGATCAGAACTTACCAAGTGTGCAACGTCATGGATCACAGCCAGAACAATTGGCTGCGGACAAACTGGATCCCACGCAACTCGGCCCAGAAGATCTACGTGGAGCTCAAGTTCACCCTGAGGGACTGCAACAGCATCCCCCTGGTCCTGGGCACCTGCAAAGAGACCTTCAACCTGTATTACATGGAGTCCGACGACGACCACTCGGTCAAGTTCAAGGAGCACCAGTTCACAAAGATCGACACCATCGCGGCCGACGAGAGCTTCACCCAGATGGACCTGGGCGACCGAATCCTCAAGCTGAACACGGAGATCCGTGAGGTGGGGCCCATCAGCAGGAAAGGCTTCTACCTGGCTTTCCAAGACGTGGGCGCCTGCGTTGCCTTGGTGTCGGTGCGGGTCTACTTCAAGAAGTGCCCGTTCACCGTCAAGAACCTGGCCATGTTCCCGGACACGGTGCCCATGGACTCCCAGTCGCTGGTGGAGGTGAGGGGCTCCTGTGTCAACCATTCCAAGGAGGAGGAGCCCCCCAAAATGTACTGCAGCACGGAGGGAGAGTGGCTGGTGCCCATCGGGAAGTGCTTGTGCAACGCCGGCTACGAGGAGAGAGGCTTTGCGTGCCAAGGTAACGGTGCCCGAAGCTCTGCTCTGAGCAGGGGCTTCCCCTGCTGCCTGGGTTGGGTTGTGCTCCTTTCCTCCACGTTCTGGATCTCTCCAGAACTATCAGTCATCAGGTGGGAAAATTGCTGTGGAAATGGGGTTTGCTTAAGCTGCGTGAATAACGTAATTTGCTAAAAACATCTGTTAAGAGTCGACAGTTGATTTTTAGTAATGTGTTGTGCAGCAAATCTAGCCTCTCTTACCACTCTTGTACCTTCTTCCAGTTTACAATGGTTTTCTTAAATGTTTGTGTCAAAAAAGTGATTTTTCTCGGTGTCTTTTTAACTTTGTGTCTCCATGTATGACTTTTGCCACTGAGCTGTGTTGATTAATTGGGATCGGTTGGTAAAAAACATGTGGTATTGCTCCTGTAACATAATTTCTAAATGCAGATACATTTGGAAGATTAATAGTTAAAGTTTATTCATAAATACTCATGTATTTTAACTCAGTTGTCTCCAAACTTCTGATTTCTGCAAACCGTGGTTATGTGAATTCTCCCAAGAACAAGAGTACAAGTGGGGATTTGGATTTTTTACAGAAATGGTCTTTCAAATCTTACAGAAATGCATATTGTACTTACTAATTTTGGTATCAACCAAGATGATAGCAGCTAACATTTTTATACTTTTTATAAAATCACATTTTGAAGTTTTGTGCTGATTCAGTCTTTTCACAGCGTGCCTTGAAGGGTGCTGGCTGTGGCAAAGGGTCTTCCCTTAAATATATAAGCAAAAATTAAACAGTAATGCCTGGAAATTCCATGGTTGGAAGCAGAATAGCTGAGATGTTTACTGTGGGGTGTGTGTATGTGTAGAACAGAAATGTAAAGTATTCTGAACCTGGTTGGGACAGTGCCTTCTCCTTTTTAGTCAGTCCTACAGCAATACTTATGTCAAAAAAGTAACTCCTGGGGAGTTAATGAGAACCCATAACCCATAGCCATGACTTTTTCTCAGAAAATGACAGGTAAACATCTGGGGGAAGGGGTAAGAGTGTTCTTGCTTTGGTTTTTTTTTTAAAGTAGATTTTAAATAATCTTTTATCCTTGAGTAGCCAGGTCTGAGGATGCTTTTCTGGGGTTGGATACTGCTATTTATAAGAAAACAAAGTAAGCTCTTCTGTTCAGAGCTGAATTCAGGGGAGGATATTTGATTGTTCAGAAATGGTTTCTCCAGGGCCTCCTACAGCTACAGTTAGAAATGCTAAAACATGAGTGAGTCTTTTTATCCACTGTGCATATTCTGTGTTCCTGTAAATGGTTGGAAGCTGTTGGTTTAGAGTTTCAGTTTCACGTGAGCACAGAGAGACTACAGCTGAGCAAAAGTAAAGCTAAATAAATTAAACTAAACTTTTACTAAAAATAAGTTCTCAAATGCTTGAGGCAGGAAAGACAGCTCCTACTGAGTTTTGCAGAAAAAAATCAGACTATAGAACGAATCTATTTTTCTGGTTTTGGTTTTTTTTCTTGCTCATTCACTGTTGATCAAGGGGGTTATATCTGATGAAGCTGTTAACAATAGCAACAGGTGCTTCTGGTTTATTCTGATTGAACATAGAACATTCTGCTGACTTTTATGGGAAGTCATATTGATCAGATCCTTTCAGTGTGCTGTGATTGAAGTGGCTCTTTAAAAGCAGGAACTCAAAACCTCATGTTTGTTGGCATCGGTGGTGCAGCAGGAGTTGGAAAACTCAGAAAACCAGGTCAGGATCAAGGCTTCTCCTGCATCTTTCCTTCTCTTTTTCTTCTCTCTTTCTCTTGCTCCATCCTTTAGGGTGTTTAAGGATTTTTGTGTTTGTTTGGGTTTTATTTTTGTTCTGTTTTTTGGTTTCTTTTCTGTCATTGAAAGGGCAGTAGAATCAGGGTTGTGACAACGTAACCCCAAAATGGTGTTACAAGCATGGGCTGGAATGAAGGCATGACTTAGGAAAAATAAGTTTCAGTTGAAGTCTGAAGGAGTAATTAGTAGCAGAGGTTATTGTTTTCCCAGTAGTTGAAAACATTTAAGAGCTTCTCAAGACCTTAAGAGATCACTACTTGATCCTGTGTTCAGACTGTTTCTGATTTTGTTTGTTTCCATAGTGCTGTTTTCATAAACAATGCCATTTTGCATTGGCAGGAGATTATCACTGAGCATTAAAATGAAGGACCTTAATGCTGTAAGATCAGCCTGTTTTAAATTGTATTCACAACAGCTTTTCTTTGTGCTTGGAAAATTAGGCACAGTCATGGGCTCTCAAAAAACCACAAATTTCACCAACTTCTTTGACTGCTATCTTTTCTCTTCATAACCAGCAAAAGTCAACATAAACTCAGACCATTTTTTGTTATTGGAGTATTTATATGTTTTTTTATATATTTACATGTTTTTATAACACGTTTATATGTAAGCTGTGAAAAGCCAGCTCAGCTGATGGGTTCTTTCTGGGTGGAATATTGTTCTGTTCTGGATCCTGTTGACTGATTTTTACCTGTACAGCAGCATCATTCCTACCTGTCAGTCAGCAAAAGAATTTCACTGTGACCATCCTTGTCCTCTTTATTGGGATTTATTGTGATATTGTGTGAAGAGTTCCCAAAAATGATACACTTGAGATTAACAATTTAAGATTTAATTCCTCCTCTAGCAAAGGCTTGTGCACCTGCTCAGTGTTTTGGAGGGATTAGAGTTTGTCTGAAGTAAAGTAAGATGTGTTGGGGAGCAGGTTGGAAAAACAACAATTTCATACCCATTTTTCACCTTAATTATACATATATTATCTAATTAAAATGGTATATATCATACACTGTAGGCTGTTTGTTATCACAGCTTTTTTAGCATCACAGTGATCCTGTCTGTTTCATCTTGTTTTAATATATCATGGTTGAACAGCCCTTCTTCCCCACAATGTCTTTTAAAAATTACATTTTCCTGCCACTTTGACCAAACTACATTCTTCTGACAACTTCTCTCTTAGAATCAGTGTGTTTTAATTAGGGGGGAAAACCCCCAACTGGCTGGAACTACACACTAAGCTTAATGCTTTCTAATAATCTCCATCCTGCTCCTCAGTCAACAAGGAAAAAAAAATAATCTTTTCAATTTGTTGCCCGTCAAACAGGCAGAGTAGATCAGGTCAGATCTGTCTTAATATTCTTTCTGTGACAGTGACTAATGGCATCGTCCTAAGGAAATTTAGGGAAAGTATAAGAAACTATAAAATGCTGCTTTCCTGGGTAAAGCTTCTGCCAATCTACTGCTGACTTTTTAAGACCCATTTTGTAAGAAATACTATGTGCAATAGGAATCAGTGACCAGTCTCTTGGCAACTTGTCTATATTTCGACTCATTTATATTTTTAGTCTCCTAATTTTTGTGGCAATGAATGCCATATCTTGCCTTGTGTGGAAAACATAACTTCTTGCTGTGTCTAACCCTTCTCTTTTAGAGTCACTGGGATAAGGTTTTCTATGTCCCTGTATAGTGAAGAAATACCTGCTCCCTTTTCAGCTCCACATTAACAAATTTCAAGGTCTCTTTCATGTCTAATACCTCTTTCCTGAGCTTTTCCTCTCTACTAGTGTGTTCTTTTTTCAAGGACAGGCTGATTGCTCTATACCTCATCCTTTTTGACTGCCTCTGTACATATTCAAAGTAAGCAATGTGGTTTTTATGAAAAAGGCAATGAGTCTTGTGTGCATGATTTAAGTTTCAAGTGCAGGAGGAGCTCAGGCAGTGGCTTAGAGTTTGGAACAGCTCAGAGATTGAGTTAAAAAAAAAGGAGCATTCTCATCACCTGACCAGTGAGGGATCTGTACATGGAAAAGCTTGACTCAGTTTTTTGAACACTACAAAAGAAATAGATCTCACTCTCTGAAGGTTGGTTAGTTGGGGTATTTGGTATTGATACCAAAATAAATGGGAAAATGTAAGATAAATGGTAGAAAAAGAATCTGTAGTTCTGTCATGATCTAGAAGGCTCCTCGGGGAAATTATGGAAGCCTCATTTCAGGAGTTGTTTTTTAAAAAATTGCAGTAACCAGATAAGGAGAATCCTGCACTGGCAGGGTTGGACTAATAAATCTTTTCCATCCTGGATGTGTCTATTCTGTTGTTGGTTATTTCATGCACTTCAGGAAGACCAGTTGGACTTGGAGAAGTTATTTGTTGTTGCAATATACTTAATTAGCAAGCCTGCAGTGGGCAATTGTTTGTCCATGTGAGACCATGAGTGACCTTGAATGCTCTTTTGAAGGCTTCCAACAGGTGACCCTCTAGACCAAAACCAAATTTTCTGGCTCTGGTTATCAAATGAAAGATTTAAATTTGTGGGCCTGAACAGAATGACCCAAAAAGCACAGAGTAACATTTTCAGTAGCATGGTGTTGTTTCAAGGGATAGTTCTAAATTTTAGTTGCTGGAATTAAGTCTGAACTGTAAATTTCCTATGTAATGCTATGTAATAAAGTTGTAAGTTTTAATCATGAGTGACCGATACATTTTCTATAACAAAGCCAGAAGGAAAAAGAATGTAACCCAACATTCTTTTTGTTGTTCAGCAGTTTAACTTTTAGCTATTAATCAGGTGGATTGAATGGGAGAAAAGGGAGTGAGGGGTAAAGAAGGGAGAGGATAAGTTCACCCACTGTGCCTGGTTATTGCAAAAATGACTTCACTAAATTTCCCCTAACACTAAATTTTTCAGTGTTTCAAGTTGTGCAATGAGCATCTCCTAAATCATATTTCTCTCTGAGTTTCTGGAGATATGAAAGGAATGCCATCTGTGGCTGCTAAATCTGAACCATCACATACATTGCTTAATTCTTTGAGTGGAATGACTGCTGCACTTGAGGTAAAAATATGTAAAACATCATTAATACCAAGGAAGCAAAGCATTTCTCCAGACTTCTTTTTTTTTTTTTTTCTCTATGCTTTAAATAACCATTTTGTCTCTGCATAAGTAAATCTAATTTTTACTTTTCTAGATCAGTGGGAAAAAATATGACTTTACATGTAAAGAGAAAAAAGATTCTGTGAGGAATTACTCAATTTTGTGCAAGTGAAAACAGAAAGAAGGCACAAATGCTTTTTGCAACTGCAAAGTTTCTCTTGGAATTAATTGAGTGGCTTGGATGTGTTACACTGCAAAAATGTGTGGCCTTAACTCTTAGACTCTGCACAGGAACAATTATATTTAATAAAATGTAGGATAATTTAATAAAATGGAGATCATAGAATAAAAGAACGGAGCTATCAAAAAAAGTTTCCTTTTACATCTGAAAAAGCTGGGGATTCAAATTTTTTAAGCAGAGGTCTGAGGTGTGTTTTTTATTCCCTTAGTTTGTATTGTTTTGATTTAAAAAAAAGCAGGAGAGATGCTTTTTAAAAGGACTCTTAATCTTTCAAGCTGGTAAACTAAAATGACAGCAGCTATAAATTATGAATCACTTTATTTGTAAAATATTCATTGTTTTGATCCACTTTATATNGCATTTTCTGACTGTTACAAATTTGGAAAATATTCTCCAATTTGTTCATAGTAAATACACAAATGCAAGTTTTTAAGGCAAAATTTATTGAGCACAATGTTGTGATTTTTTGACCACATTTGTCACATATACTGAAGGAAAAAACAACATTCTGAAATTATTGGATTTTTTTTTAATGCAATACTACACATATTCTTTCATACATGTAAGAAAAGTGGTTTTTCACCCCTTTTTAGTTTCTTGAAAAAACCTTTACTAAATTTCTTGGAGATTGTGATGGAAGTATTTAAACACATGATTATAAATATTACTATAAGGTTTTTAACATTCAGTGATTAGGAGCTTGAATGTAACATTACTGTTGAGTGTTCTTAGAAAACTTAGCAATACATCTCTCCCAGTTGTTCAGTACTGCAGTGTCAATATATGGCACGACTAGATAATTTAGAACTGAATTTTTGTATTTAAAACCAGGTGGGAAATAGAAAGGTTCACTCAGAAATAATGGAAAGATTTGCAAAAGTGTTAATGACTCACAAAATGCAACTTAACACAGTTGTGTGTTTGTTTAATCCAGGTATGTTACCACTTCATAAGTGTTTGTTCTGCCACTTTTGTGGGTGTGTTGAGAGTTTTTTCCTTGTCTCCCTTTCCTGCTTTCAAGCAACAAAATGACCACCCCACTCCAAACCCTGACAAAAAAACTCCTTAAACACCCCACACCCCACTGCCTGGAATCCAGGCTCTCTCCAATTAAACAAGTTTGTGAAACATTTACTTGCTCTTCTCCACACGGAAATATTTGCCTTAATTCTCTGACACTCACCTGTTCCAGAGCCCTACCACTGAATTTGTGTGCAGGATTTTCCTGCAGGAATCTCCTGGATGTCTGTCACTGAGAATCCTGAGGGATCTCTCTGGCATTTCCTTAACCTTTTCACTGTAATGGGTTCCCTTCTTTGGAGGCTTTCAAAAGATTAGAGACTAAATAATGAGTATCATCCTCAGCAGGTTTTGCTCACTGTGCCTTGGGTGACTTTTCAGCCTTGGAGTTGCACGAAGGTTGTGTTGTCAGTGGGGATTCAGGGAAATTTTGGTTCCTCTGCCCTGGCAGAGTTTATGGAGCCATTTGACAACCCCTCATTAGCTCCAGAGTGGGGCTTAGAAAGGCTAACAGGGGTTTGCTTTGCCACTGGCAGCTGGCACTAGGCTTCAGATAGAGAGCAATTGCAGCAAGAGCTGTGAGCTGTGATAACACACAGCTCTGAAAACCCTCTCAGGGTAAGGACCATCTCGAGAGATGAGTACAAGACAAGGAGAATCTTCTCTGAGTCTGCTGCTCCTCGGTGTGAAGCTCAAGATGTTGTCAAAACAGACATCTAAATAACCAGCAATTGATAGCAGGCTTTTTTGAAAGAGACTGTGGGAGAAGCAGCAGCATTTGCTGTTTTGGATGACAAACTCAAACATTCAGTTCATCTGCAGCATCTCATCCTCCTCGAGTTTGAAATTGCAATTGGTGTTATTCTTTACAACGCGCCAGGAAAACAATAACTTGGACTTCCCACAGCCTGTTTAGGGAGAGAAAATACAAATTTCACTGCCTAGAATTTGTTTGTAGCTTCAGCTTTAAGTATCAGGTACCCTGGCAATTAGTGTAGGTGCTGTTTCTGAGGCAGGGATAGCCCTGAACGATGACAAATCCTTCCCAGGTCGAGGGGGTGAACGATTTCCCCGTCATGGCTCTGCGGGTTCAGTGCTTGTCTACTGAAAGGTTCAAATTTGATGTGATAATTTAGAACAGCTGCTCTCTGACAGGAAGATTCACTTTCAGCAAGGGAGGAAGAAGCCATATGGTAAAAGCTGATGCTGTGCCAGGCCTGAATAGCTGCAGAAGTGATACAGGACAGTTCTCTTCAACAATGTATGCTTGAAGTAATGCATTTTATTTGCCATTGGTATTTCCAATCCTTGTGCTTTTTTGAATCATAACTTAACTTACATACAAGAAGTTTTTTCTAGCTATTTTTATATAATACTTTTTATTAACAATCATGTTTAAATGACAGAAAAGGGTGGGAGGCTTTAACAGTACACAGTTTATTCATAGCCATATCCAGACCACTCTTTGTGGTTTCAATCAAAGTTTTATAGAATGCTTGCCTCAAAATTTTCAACTAAATTACTATGTATTTTTGGAGGCTGCATCCCACACTTGACTTCAGGTGCTTTTAGCAGAGTAATTCACTTAAGTGACACTGCTTTTGTTCACATACCTAAATTTTAGTAAATTGAGCATGTGAAATAGCATGGAACCTCATGAAATTAGTAATTCCTAGTGCTCATCCTAAACAGTAGTGGTCAATAGGAATAAGGTGGTCATCAGGAGTTCAAAATCTTACAGACAATTCATCTGTCCTCCAATTTGGAGGAGGGGAATCATTTGTCACAATAATTAGTTCTGTGCAAAAAAACCCACTTTTTAATGTGGCAGAGATTTTTAAGGTAAGGAGAATAACAGAATAAATTACTTAGAGTGCCCAGCTCTTCCCTTTACAAAATGCCACTAAACAAGTGACCAAAAATCTTCCGCCAGCAATGCACTCCCATCAAGAAATATGACTTTTTTTGGTGTGTCCCATTCCCCTGTCTCCCCCCATAATGAGGATGAGACAAAACCCTGTTATTTAAAGAAGAAAAAAATTGTCTTTCCTTCTCCTAAAAAAAAAAAAAATTGTCTTTCCTTCTCCTAAAAAAAAAAAAAATTGTCTTTCCTTCTCCTAAAAAAAAAAAAAATTGTCTTTCCTTCTCCTAAAAAAAAAAAAAATTGTCTTTCCTTCTCCTAAAAAAAAAAAAAATTGTCTTTCCTTCTCCTAAAAAAAAAAAAAATTGTCTTTCCTTCTCCTAGAAAAAAAAAAAAAAAGATAAAATCTCTGAGGTGATTATAGTAAAGCAGTAAAATATGTTGAAATGGTCATCTGTTACCCAGCTGAGCTAAGAAAAGACCTGAAGTGTGGCAAACATATTAAAGTCAAATATTAAACATGTTCTTTGATGTTTTGCAACCCTATACAGGGGTCACTTAGGCAGAATTTGACCTAACCTGACCAGCCCCTTTATCTCTGTAAGAGGTAATCCTGAGGTTTAGGTATGCACATATAGAATTGTTTATTCATAAATGTCTTCTGTAGCAATTTTTTAATGCTACATTAATATTAGGATGGTGTAGAATCCAGTAAGTAAAAATTCCTCTTTTGTTTTACTAATGAAGGGCGTGATGTTGTCCTTATTATTATAAAAAGAAATAGAAGCAAATTATTCAATAATATATAATTCAGATTTAACAGGAGCATCTCCAGCTGCTGTAATGTGCCTCTTTAGATGCCAGAACAACCTGAACTCTCTGAAGGTCTAAAAGGAATATTTTTTTTTTTTCTGATTTTTGGTAATGTGATCCTAATACTGAGATGACAGCTCTGGGCAGTTTATTTTAAGAAGCTACTCTTCAAATCTGTTCTAGGAATTTTCAGGTTTTGCTCCCAAAAGGATAAAATGGAAAACTGAACCAGGGCTGAGGGACTGTGACTTGAAGTGGAGTCAAGGTGTATTAACCACGAGCATGAGATCACTGCTGCAGCTGCAGAAGTGGAGTTATCCTGGCAGGAGGAGGAGGAGGAGGCTGGGTGGGAAGCAGCCTGAGGAAGTAGCCGGTTAGAAATCTCAGCTAACCACAGCTAATGAACCTTCATCTTCATTAATTGACCATTAATAATTAAATAATCAACCATTCCTTCAGCTGCTGCTTTTATGCAGTGTATAGTGTCTCTGACTTCTTTGACTTTTGAGTGTCCAGAGCCTTCACCTGGAGCTCGTAGGAATATTTGTAAATGCAGAGGATGGAATTAGGAAGACATGAATTTTTTCATGTGGTGTGGCATTTAATAAGCAATGCCAGTCTTGTTTCTCCCACTGTGTGAGGGGATGAACTGGGAGTGAAATTAACAGTAAAAGGGGAATCAGCTTCTGTGTATTTTCTCTGCCCACACCAGCCACAGATGGTGGAGGAAAGCTAAAAGCATTTTTATAAGAGGGTCAGAATAAGAAAGAGGATGAGAGGAAGGAGACTAGAGAGAGAAAATCACCATAATAAATAAAATATACTTATTTCACTGAAACCTAAATGCTGAAATTAGTATTCTCAAAGAAAAAAAAAGTTTTCTCTCCTGAGAAAAGAAGGAATACTGATTTTAGTTTAGACAGCAGTATGAGTCAGTGGTGTCTTTAAAGGAGTATGCAAGTTTAGTCTGTGCCCAACTGCTAAAGTTATTCATGTTTCTGGGGAAAAAAAATGTGGTGACTGCTTCAAGTCCATGTTTGGGTAGGTCTCTGACACAGTCTCACATGGAATTGGTGTGCCAGTAATAATATTAGAATTGTCAAAATGATTGTGTTACACTGAGAGGTCTAAAGCTATTGTGAGATCCAGTAAACAGCAACACACCTCCTGTGTTTCAGGGAGCCCTGTCCAAATGAAGCTGAGCTGGAAAAGGTTTGGTGTTTTCTCAAGAGCCTTCCTCTCAGAGGGAGGCATGAATTGTCTCTCTGAATTTGGTCTGGCCAGCGTTTTAATAATGTTTACCTGATTTTGCTTTGTGCCACTGAACTTCCCAGGGCTCTGGGTGTGTACCTAGCGGTTTCTCCGAAATGATGGAATTGACTTGGAGGGGGGTTGGACTGGAAGATCTCCAGAAGTTCCTTCCAACCCTGAAAATTCTGTGAGCCAAAAGACTGCACCTTGTTCTGAACTCAGTGGACTTCGTTTTTTTTTTTTTTCTTGAGCTTGAAAAGCCTCTGTCCAGTGGATTTAGCCCTGCTCTGCAGCATCCTTAGTAGAGAGACATGAAATAAAGCCCTTGTCAGTGATATGACATAGAAACCATGGTCAAATCTGTGGTTTCCCTTTGTAGGGATGACTCAGAGGTGCAGTTTGGCATCCTCATCCTTTGGGAGCAGCTGCTTCATGCCATATTCATGGGCCAGCAGCTGCTCTGGCCAGGGGGAGGTGTGTGTGCAGCAGAGCTCAGATCCTCCTCTCCCTGCTTTCTTTGGCCAATTTTAGGAGGTGAGAGGAGGGTGTCAGGTGATGGATCCCTCAGAGGCTTGGAGGAAGAGGGTAGCAGAGCTTTTTGGGCTGGGTAAAAGTTAATCCTTGTTTGCCCTCACACTGCAGCCATGCTCCTGATCCGTTCTAATCCACAGCAAATCTGAAATATGATGGCAGCGACACAGCTTGCAGGAGCTTTCACTCAATTGGATTTGGAGTTTTACCTCTGATCCACATCTGCAGTGTGATAACAACCTAACCTTTTAATTTTTAATCTCTTCCTGAACAAGTAGGCCCTGCTTCCCCCCAAAAGTTAAATACTAGTCTTTAATTGAAAAATACACAAAGCACTGCCAAATCCTGTGGTAAAAGCAGGTGTTCAGGCACAAGCCTGTTTAGTAAAGAGCTTATTTAAACATGGATTAAAGGCTTCTTTGGAATTGAATGCATTGTTTTTTTTCTGTGCAATAATTACTTTCCAGATCCTGTGTGTTTAAATGACTGCCTTAAAACCCAGCATGCCCTCTATCCCAAATTCTCTCATAATTAGGGATTATTTTATAGCTTGTCAGTTATCCATCTGCTGGGAAGCTTCCTTGTCTGACATCCACAGACTGCAGTCATTCCACCCACAGGTGTTCTCCTGGTTTTGTATGGTCTGGAGGAAAGAAGGCTCAGGGGAGATCTTTATCTGAAAGGAGGTTCTGGCAAAGTGTGTGGACTTCTCCCAGGGAACTGCAACAGGACAAGCCCCAAGGTGTGCCAGGGAAGGTTTAGGCTGGCCAGCAGGAAGAGTTTTTCCCTGAAAGGGTGAGCAGGCATTGGACTGGGCTGCCCAGGGAGGTGGTGGAGTCCCCATCCCTGGTGTTCCAGAAACACCTGGACATGGCAGTGCCTTGGTTTGGTTGGGCTGGATTGGTCAAAGGTTGGACTGGGTGATGTTGGAGGTCTTCTCCAACCTTATCCTGTGTTTCTGTGCTCCCCTGAGTTATTTTTCTTAGGCAGATTTGTGCTCCTGCCTTCTACATTCATCTCTTTGCTAGATTTGAAGGCAGGAAGGGGATTTTATCCTGGATCAATTTGGTCAAGCCTATCAGATTCCCAACCCCCCTGCCCGAACACATGTGAGCACAAGGTTATGCATTCATAACCCCAATGCTGTGGGATTCAACTGGTTTTGTGGGATCACATGGGAGACTCTGGAAAAAGTTACTGGGAGTTAGGACTTAAGAAATTCTCTTGACATCTCAGAGGTGACGTGTTTTGACTCAGTTAAGACTTTTGGTCTTTCCTTGCAGATTGTAAATCTGTTTGGGGGCACTTCACTTTGTTTTGTGGTGTTTGATGATGTGTTTGTTGACTTCCTATAGACTGTTTCCATTACTTGAAAATCTGTCTGTGTCCAAAGGTTGACTTAAAACCAACTGGAGGAATAAACAGTGTTCTATATTCTCTCTGCAAACAATGTAGAAACACTGGTTTTGGATAACAGTCACGTCCTGCAGTAATTTGAGAAGGTTTCTAGCTGAGGGAAAAAAGAAAATGTATCATTTTTTCCTTCCTCCAGTAATTGTGAAGATTTTTGGAGTGAGATGTACTTGACTGTTATGTACTGGCGACTCTTGGATGTGAGCAGAACCACTCACACCAGGTCCCATTGGGAGTTCCCTTTATGTCAAGTTGAACACATGAAGAGATGTGACAACTGCCATTTTGTGTAAAGATTGAAAAAAAAATATATATTTTTGAAGAGAACTATTGATAGAGGTATTAAACATTCCCACTGGAGAGCCATCAAGAGTGTGCCTGCGAGGCAGTGAAATGTTTGCTAACAAATAAAAGCTTGTTCATTCTGGGGGAATCCACTGGAAGAGAAATGAGTAAAAATGACCAGTGGCTTTTCCCTGAGGAGCAGGAACAGCCTCTGCACCAGCAGGTCAGAGCACTCATTCCTTCACAGTTAGCAGAACTTTCCCCTTCACCCTCTCACGCTGTGATGGACCCAAAGACCTCTGCACAGGCTGCTTTTCCTGCCTGTGTGCTGTGTTCTGTTTGGGAAGGAGGCAGGAAAAGGGCAGGGGAGGGCAGGGCAAGGCAGCTTTCCCACCTCACAGCTGGCAGGCTCTCGGGATTGATGCTGGTGGCTGGCTCGCAGTGGGAGCCACTGGAAGCAGTGACAGAGACAGATGATGGCACAGCAGAGCCTGCCAGCTGGAAATGGCAGGGGCCTGAGCGAGGAGGAATGCTTTCCTCATCAGCAAAGCTTCATTTTTTGCCTCCTGTGAAGGTGGGGCATTGGGGAATGGCTGCCTGGTGGAGGATGTATTTTCTTTTGTCTTGACATTTTAGATGCAAAGTCTCTAACCACGTGCCAGGGTTGCTGCTTGCCACTGAAATCAGTTGTGAAGTTCCCGTTGATTTAATGGGAAGAAGTCAAGAATTTCAAGCTCTTGGATGGATGAGAACGTGTGGCTTCTTGATAAAATGCTATTCCTCTTAGACAGCAACATATCTCCCTACAGTTAGGAAAGCAGTGCAATACATTAGTGAGTAAATTTTTCAATGTGTGAAATACAAAATCAAAATACAAATCAAATCACGGAATTTGCAAAATCATGAATTAATCGTTTAGCTAATTTACCAAGAGAGGATACTTAGCTTTGTCAGTCACTCAAAATCACTTCTTTATATTGTGATTTAAAGTACAAGGCAGCTGGTGTGCTAATAATATTAATCAAGTGGGATTCTTTTAGATTCCAGCTTCTATAACTAACATCAACATGATTTTTGAAATATTTCAATGAAATATGTACCATTTGGGTGCTATTAATTCTAATGAATGTTATACAATTAGGAAACAAAAGCATTTGGCTGTGTGACTTTACTAATAGATAGAGTCCAACTTCCAAATGATCAATTTAACAAATATGTCGTTAAAGAGATTCTCTAGCACATACTTAGTCTAAAAATAGTATCTCCCAAAACAATAAAAGGCAGCAGCTGAGCTTCACCAGCAAGTATTTGCAATAATTTTCTGTGTTGAAATGTAATTTTGTCCAGCTGAAGCTTAGGTTAGACTGTACACCCTGGTGTTTTTACAGCTCTCATTATTCAGGATACAGCCCTGCCATTGAGAAACTTAATGCAATGTTTGTACATCAAGGCTTTATTAAAAAAAAACAAAAAAAAAAGTTTTTTATCAGTTACAAAAAATATCACCAGTGGCCCACACATGTTTTGTTACAGAAGAATTATGATAACCTGAAGGCTTTGTTTTTATTGCTTTTGGGTTTGTGTTTTACAGAGTCCTCGTGGTCCCAGTTTCATTACAGCTAAATGCATGAAAAATGCTCCAATTAGCAATATATGGAAATGGTTTGCAAATGGTTTGCTCGTTCCCTGTAATTTAGGAGTTTGCATAAATTACTGCATTCACAGGACTGAACTTCCAGCATGCCTGAGGGCTTTGGGTCTGGGCTTCTGCTTCAAATCAGACAGTGCAATACCTTGAGAGAAAACCTGTCTTTTTCTGACTTGTTTTCTGGTCTCGATGTATATTTTCTTTCTGTCACACCTATATCTCTATACAGATATATATATAGAGAGAGAGAAGAACTGCAAGTCTGTTCTCTTTGCATGCCTTGAGAGAGCAATTTGCAAAGCACAGCACAGGGAGATTTATTTGGAAACATATGGAAACCGTGGGGGTGAAGGCTGGAGAGGCCACTTGGCCCAGCATGGGATGCTCCACCTCAACCTGAACAGAAGCTGCTGGGCCAGCCTGGCTGACCCCACACTGGGGCCAAAATATAGAAGGATTTTGCCTAATGCAAGTTTTGTAGTCAATAAAAAAAATGACACAAAATGCAATGAATAGCAGTTACACATTTCATCTAAAAAGTTGTAGTATTAAAGGAAAAAAAAAAGCAGGTACGTGAATTTAATTGAATTGATAAGTTGATTTGTTGGCGTAAATAATAAACGATGCTTTTAAATGTAGGAGGTCTGTTTTAAAACTCTGTTTTAAAGAACAAGGAATATGCAGTGAAAAGAAAGCTTGGTGCAGAAATAAAGTATTAGAATTATGTAAAACTCCTAGAAGCTCTTGTGTCTTGTAGCCAAAAAAATGTTTATTTGCTGGGCTCAAGCTGAACTGTGATTGGGATACTGAAATTTTAGCTTTTTTTAGGCTGGTTTTCCATGAGTAAAGCTCATAATTCATTTAGAGCATAAAAGTAATTATTCAAATAATGCAGTAAATTATTATGATCTGAATGGGTGGGTTTTTTTTTTAATACTTTACAGTTTGTGTCATCTCAGCTTAGTTCATAGTGTTATGTATTTTTTATGAGAGCTAAATGTTCTCTTTTTAAGTGGCAGTCTCTTGCTCACTCTCTTTAATTCTGAATTATGAGTGATTTTAATCAGGTGACAGTTCCTGGCAGATTTGTTGAGCTGAGGTGCTCAGTGCTGTGTTTGTAGCCGTCTCCCTCCCCTCCCCATTCTTTATTCTTTTTTCAGTGCCCAGTGGTTGCACAGCTCTCCCATACTCCTATTTTTCCTTCCCCCTTGATACAATCTTTTCTTATCACTTGAGTTCAGCTGAGCTCAGGACCTGTCTGGGTGTAGCTCATGCTCCTCTCCCAGGGCAATCACTGCTTCTAGAATTTCTGATAAATACCCCTCAGGGGCTTTTCCAGGGGAAGGTGACTCTCTGAGAATAGTATTGATTATTGCTCCCTGATCTTCACCCTATTCTTGCTTTATGTGAGTTGAAAGGATCACTGCTGCTCCTTTTTTTCTCTATTTTGTAAAATTTGCCTGCCATATAAGGTCCACAAAACCTGGTGGTTGTAGAAAATGTATTTTTAATGAGGATGGACCAAGCCACAGCTTTGTGTTAGGGAAATACTTTAGTTTTGTTAGATGAGGGATCTCCTGCTTCCCCTGCATCTCAGTGGATAGTGTCTCATTCATATTTCATCCTGCTGATGATTATGTTTGCAAAGAAATCTCTTTGTTTAATGATCAATCAGGGAATTTAATTCATTAATCTGAAAGCACTCCGAAGCACAATAAAACATCATCTCCATTTTACACAGAGAGTACTAAAATAGGAGAAGATGCAGTTGCTTGGTCACATAAATCTGTGAGCAGCAGAACCCAGGTTTCTTGAGTCTCATCTCTCTGCTTGCTTCATGAACCGTGGCCACCTCATCAGGGTTTGGGGATGATAAATTCCTCCCATTTATCGGCACAGATGCATGTTCTGGTCGTGCTGTAAACAAAGGGGCCTTTCAGCATTAATGAAAGTATCCACAAGAGGCCAAGCCTGTGGTCCTCATGCAGACAAAACTCTTGTGGGCTTGTGTCAGAATTCTGCTTTGAGTGATTGCTAGACCAAGCTCATAATGTGTGTTTAAACCTTCTCAGGGGAGGAAAAGAGCTAGCATGAAACAAATCAGAAGTGAGGGTTTGGTTTGGTTGTTTTTTTTTTTTTTCTTTTGGAATGAAAAAGAATAAATGTAGCATCACTGTGGATGAGATCATATGAGAAAGCCCCTTGCAAGAGAAGTGAGGTGACTTTTGCTGTTCCTCAAATGGCTTTTCTTCAGGTCACTGAATAAATTTTCACTTTCATAACTCATCTGCCCAGTGGCTTCCAGAAGACACCTTGCTTTTATTTGTTCCAATATTGATGTAAGAATATAATGGGTGCTATTCCTTATGATTATCCCTGAGATGAAAGCTTAGTGAAGGCTCTCACATTCTGTGCTTCTGCAGACACATTAATTGTGCTTTGGGTTTGAAATTTAAGTTTCAAATCAAATTTTTCAAAGATCTTTTCCAATTAAATGATTCTGTGTTGCTGTGATTAATTCAGGTGCTGTGTTCTCCAGGCCACTTTAAACAGAGATAAAAAAAAGGACTGTGGGCATTTTCAAAAAAACAACCACACAAAACTCCCAGAAATCATTCTGGAGGTGAAGGTACCTCAGAGTGCTTTGATAATACAGAATTTAAGAATAATTATGTTCATCTCACCTCTTCCATCACTCAAGTGGACATTGCATTCTGAGGTGAAATAATCTCTTCCTCTCTTCCTAAAGGCAGGTTCCTAGCTTGAAAGAAACCATGATGTTCACCTTTGTCAGTATCAGCTGTCTTTTGTTTCTGTAATCTTTCTCTTTAACCATTCTGTGTTTATCTTTAGATGCTTTGTACAAAGTGAAATGAGGAAACGGAATAAAATAAAGTAAAATTGAAAATAAAAAATTAGGCAATGTATCATAAAGAAGTTTCAAAGAGGATATAGGGAAAGTTTATTCCTTATCTCTAGATTTTGGGTCTAGTTCGATTTGTTGATTGTTTGGGTTTTTTTGGTAATTTAAACACACTCCAAAAATCAGTATTTTTGAAATACCAGGTGGTAGGCTTCCAATAACCTGATTTTTAGGATGACATTTTTGGATTTGTATGCTCCAGCACAGGTGGTTCATTGATTTCTCAATCACCCAAATATTTATGCACATGCACACATCCTGTCAGTTTTGAGGAGGGATTCCAGTCTTGCTGGACCAGTATTTTGGAGCAGAAAGTTGTTTGGTGAAGGATTTTCCAATCAGCTCTAATCTTGCATGTCTGAGTAGCTTTGAAGTCACTCTGGTTTTGGAAAAGAAATACCTGTCCTGTTTAAATATTGAATGCTCCTACTGAAACCATCTCTGTCCAAAAAGGAATGGGAGGCAAATTCAACCAGGGATAACTTCCCTGTTCCTAAAGGTGTCATAGTTTTAAATTGGCATCACTGGTCCCATTAGTAAAGGTGTCAACTTTTAAATGATCTACTAGTGCCAACAAGTTTTGAGGTAAGAGTTTTAGCTCCTGGGAAAGACAAAATTCCCACCCTTCCATTCCCTTTTCTGTTTCTATCCTAAGAGTACCTGGATTAAGGATACACTCCCTCAACTTCCTACACTGCGATAGTGTAGGTGTGAGATAATGGTTTTATCCTCACATTTTTAGAGGACATCTGTGGTTATTTCCTTACTTAAACCCGTTTAATTATTGTCTAATAATTGCACTTTAAGCTGTAGTACTGGTAGCCTTGAGACACTGGGAGTGCTGAAAATGTTGTCAAAGGTTATTAAATTATTAAATAAAGGTTATTAAATACAAAGGCACCTTCTCTGGCTCAGGAAGTCCCTTCACCACAAATACCTGGAGTGGAGGGAAATATTCTGAGGAAGCATCAAAACCCAATTGTCTTCTTGCTGTACTCTTTTCAGGCGGAGGCAGTTACAAAAATAGTCTCAAGTAACAATGGAATCTCTGTGGATGTCTGGTCTTATTTTATGAAATACTTTTTGTAGTAGTTCTTACGCTTGTAAAGGTATTGGCTATGAAATATTATCCACATAGAAGAAAAAATAACTTTGTTTCAAAGTGGCACTGAGAGTAAGCAGATGTAAATCCAAAATGGGTGTTGAGTAGAGAAAGAAAAGTAGCACCAGAGGTGTCAAGTCCCAGTTTGTCTCTAAAATTAACTGGTATTTTACATGTTCAGTGCCATGTTTCTTATGCTATATACCAGTATATGAATATTAATAGGGTAATATTAACCAGTTTCTGATGTGAG
>WEZZ01014775.1:56679-67140 GCA_013400585.1 Chloropsis cyanopogon | reverse complement strand
AGTTTCTCTTCCATTTACACCAGAGGGGTCTGACCCAGGTGTGCATTCATACTTCCAACAGAATAAATCTGAATTCAAAACCCGGAGAACAAGGGGTCTCCTCCTGTCCCCATCTTTTTGTGATGACAGAAGGTTGTGGATCTCGCAGGAGCCTTGATTTTGGTGGAACTGAGCCCTGCTCCTGGTGTAGGAATGTGTTTGATAAATGATTCTCATGCTAATAAAGCACCAGCAGGCAGGAAGGAGGATATTGAGTGAGTCTTTATCAAACCTGCCAACATCTCAGAGTGAGATTATTTGTTTTCCCCTGGAGCCATAGCAGAGAAGTCTGAGGACAGTGAGAGAAGCATCTATGAGGAGCCTAGATATTGCTTTCATAGATTCAGATATGGTAACACTGTATATTATTTTTCATTGTTTTTATTGTGTAAAATGAGTTTTACTCCTTCATTTGTAAACAGACAAACAAACAAAAAATCCCAAAAGGATTAAATAAAATAAGAAATGGATTTTCCAGATGCCTAAACCATTCAGCAGGCTGGAATACCAGACCCAGACTGACAGAGCTCAGTACTGGTATAACATCTTTTTCTTTTTGTGCCCTTTCTGAAACAGCATAATGAATCAAGGCACTATTTTCTAATAATTTCTGTGTAAAGTAACTTGCTTTGTTCTTGTCTCTCAAGTGACAGATTGCTGAAGTTGAACCTCTGCACAGACAGTTTCATATTTCAGTGAACATTTCCCTGGCCTGGTTGACTTGATTTATCATAGCTGAGGTTAGTGGGAAATTAAAAATTAATTAATTTCAATGAATGTGTAAGCAAGCAGAGTGGCCTGAGCCCTGGAGGTGCTAATAGGTCTCTGCTGGGTGTTCCTCTCCAACCAGCTGAGCCTTTAGGGTCTGGAACATCCCAAGGTAGGTCAGGGATTTGGGGCTGGGTCTCCTCCTGGTGCTGCAGGTTCAGGAAGGAAGTTTGACAGCTCTTTAAACACATTAGTGGGGCAGGGACATCTCAGTGAGTCGTTGGAGTTAATTTTTGGGACCTGATTTTGGTCTCTGGGATGCTGTGGATTGCTCACTTCTGTCCCATGCAGGCTACAACCTCTTTCATGGGAAAAAAAGTTAAAAGCAGCTCCATGCAACAGTTCAAAGGAGCCCTAAATGCTCAGGGATCTGAAGTATTTGCAGAGGAATACATCATAAATTTGAATCTGTTATCTAAAAAAAATAGAAGTCTCCTTCATATCAGTTTTTCTATGGTAAGGAGATAATTTTCTGTTAACTGCTCCTTTCAGATGGGAATGTGGGAGAAATTAAACATTGGTACTTCTCTCTGTTTTTCCTGTGAGAGAAGAAGAAATTGATAGAAACAATAACCTCGGTCCATTTCTGTTGATATGAGACTAATTTTAACCCTGTTCCAACCTTAATAATGCAGTGACTCAGTGATTCTAGCAGCACAGGGTTCCAGAGTTTATTTGTGATCCAAAGTGAAGAGCAGCTCTCCCTCAGAGTGATGCTGAGCTTTCATTTTTGGAGCTGTGGCTGCTGGGAATCCAACCACAGCCCCACCTGATCAGCTTTGAAGGTCACTGAGCCTTTGAGGGCTCAGAACAAATGGATGCATTATTAAATATCTCCCCTGTCCTCACACTGCACTGCATTTGTTTATTCATTTAAGAATCTGGCCAGAGTGAGAAAAGCAGGGGAATAGTCTCATGTTGCATCCCTTCAGAATTCTCTTAGTTGCCAAAATAGGATTTTTGTGTGCATGTGTGTGTGACTGCACATATGTAAATATTTATATGAATGCACAGATAAAATTTCTCTTAAACAGTTGAGGGATTTCCTTTCTGTTGAAGGAGGATGGGTTAGTTGGAGCAAAGCTGTGAACAAAGATGTTTTACCTTTGCCAGAGCTGTTGCATAAAATCCATAAATAGCATTTTTAAAAATATCAGTGTGAAGTATTTTCTGGCATGTTGTACCCTAAACACTGATTCAGCTATAATAAAACATGGCAAATATAAATCTGTGCTTTTGAAATTTTACTGGAACTAAATACTCAACATGTAAATTTCACAGAGTATCTTAGAAGTGGTCCAAGAACTATAGTTTGAAAACAAAATGGATAAAATATATAATGCTTTTTTAATTTTGGACCCTTCTTTCCAAACTTTGATGGCTGACACTGAGATTGTGACACCCTTTGGTTTTGACTGGACGTTTGTCAGATGTTCCTGAAAACAGAAATGTATTATATTTTAAATAAAATGTGCTAAGGAGTGAGAGGAATTAAAATAACAAGGATTTTTGCAATGATTTCTCGTTGGAAATTTCTTGATTGTATGCAAGGGTGGTTAGATGCATTCAGGATATCTCTGAGGCATTAAAGTAGTTTGTAAATAAGATTTTTATTATTTTTAACCTTTCACTGGCCTGTATACAAATTATACACACAGCACTTTTCCTGCTACAAAATAGAAATAAAACCAAGAGATAGGTCAGTGAAATATTCAGTCCATATTAATTACAATACCATAGTTGTTAACTTTATCTTTTATTCCACTTCAAGAATGCTCTGAACATAAAATGAGCGTATTTAACATGAACCTGACCACAGTGGTTTGGATAAACCTCTCAAATTCATCTGTTTTGAGGAAATGTGGGAGTCTTCAGGGTGTTTTTTTCATCTCCAATGCTGTTCCCAGGTGTCATTCAGTTATTCCCAGCGATAATGAAAGATTTATGCATCGACAAGTGTGGAGGTGAAACTGTGGTTAAAGCAGTGCTGCAAGTGATACTCCTGATCCCAGCAGGAGCTGCTGCCATGCTTGCATTTTTTGGAAGGTTTTGCAAAGTTTCCCCTCGTGAATAACCATAAATTATTGCAGTGAGACTTTTCTTGTGGAAGCTAATGTCACCTCTTCTGGCCTGGAGATTTCTAAGCTGCATAATAGAAGTTAATCCAGTACATTTTTTTTTTTTGCTCAGGGGATCTGAAAGGCTTTTATTTATATGAAAAAAAAGAGGATTTGCAGGCTTATAAAATAAGAACAATTACCATCAATTAATAGCTTGAGTGCTTCTTATTCCTTTCTCCCACAACTTTTTTAACAAAGAAAGGAATGAAAAAACCTTACCCAAAGAAAGAAAGAGAGGCAAAAAAAAAAAACCCCAAAACTTTTCAGGAGTCAAAGTAAGCTTTAGTTGCTGTGATTGTGCTGTAACAGCAGTTAATCTCTTGAGAGCTGTAACATGGATTGAATTCATCAAAAAGAGAATGTGTGTCAGAAATGACCCCGTGTATAATGGGCGGAGATCAGGTCCTGGTTTCATGGTGTGTTAAAAACTAAATGCCCACAGTTCAGGTCCCACATAGAAAGAAAAGAGGGGAGATTACTGAGTCAAGCAGGGATGTTATAAATAAGCACTTGCCTTGATTAGCCCAGCACAGGCTGCACTTCCAAATATTTGGGGCTTCGAAAGCCTGTGCTGATAGCAGGGAGATTCTCAGAAGAAAAAGAAAAAAACCCAAAACACAAAGTGCAACTCATAAAAGTTTGGTCTGCCTTTGCAGGGAATGAATCCTCATTAGGATTCATTAGTGGTAGCTTTAAGAAATAGTTGAATTTCAGCTGGTTTTTTTTCAGTAGCACTTAAAAACCAAGGGCTAACATCCTACACTGCATCTCAGTTGTTTCCATGACTGTCCTCAGAGTGTTTGCACACAGTGCATGTATCTTTGGTTTTAACAGGTGGGGAAATTGAATTTATGATCATCTGAACTGCATGAGGGCTTTCATCCACAGATTACACTGACAAAAACAAACAAACAAAAAAACACCCAAAAACCCCCGAAAAACAAACAACCCAAAAAAAACCCCAAAACCCAAACAAACAAAAACCCAAACCAAAACAAAAAACCACAAAAAAAGAGGAAATTTGATGATTGTATGCAAGAGTGGTTAAGGTGCATTCAGGATATCTCTGAGATATCAAAGTAGTTTGTAAATAAGATTTTTATCTTTTTTTTAACCTGTCACTGACCTGCATACAAAGCTATACACACAGCACTTTTCTTGCTACAAAATAGAAAGAAGACCAAGAGATAGGTCAGTCAATATTTGGTTTTTGCCAGTCTTTTTGGGGAAATTTTGGCTCCAACCCTAATTTACTGTTGGTTGTTTCTCTTTTGGAGACGTGAAGGGCACAGCAGAGAACACAGTTTGTATAAAGCAGACAAATTAACAAACGGAGGTGGTTGTTTTTGGAATCATCCTAAGAGGAATATTGCGCTGGAGTCAGCCACCCTCTTGTTGTCTTCCCCCTGTTGTATTGTGATTTGTTTTACACTAATTTTATTTAATGAGGATTCAAGAGTTCATAGATGAAAGAAATTGAGCAGAGGATGAAAGATGCCTTCTCCAGAGTGTTCTATAGAGCCCCTCAGGGTGCTGGACCATGAGGAGCTTCCCCAGCATCTGTTGATCCTCATTTCCTCAGAGGATGAACTGAAATGGGAGAGAGCATGAGGTGGATATTAAATCTTCAAACTCTTTGATTTTAGCTGTTTGCTTTCCTGCTGCCTGAGAGTTAGGTTTGGGATGCTGGTGGCAGAGGAAATTGGGGAGGAGAGACAGGGAGTGGAATGATAATTGTGGGTTCCCTGTTAACTGCAGTTATTAGCAGCTCAAGGTCAGCACTGATGAATGTTTCCCCAAGGCTGGAATGAAAATGGCCCAAACCACTAAAAAGCTTCTCTGTGGCCGCAAGCAGGAGATATCAAAGCGTGGTTGGACATGGAAGAATGGACGTGGAAGAATGAGTTGAATGAAGTTTGAGTTTTCTGGGGTCACCAGGCGATGCCTCCACTGAGCACAGCCTGCAGAAATCACAGGGCACAAATCAAAGGTAGGGCTTTGCTGATTTGCCTCATTTTGCAGTTGTTCTGTTGTACTTTTGAAAGGAAAAGTTGCCTCTTTCAAGAAAGCTGGGGGTGCCTTTGGCAGGCAAAAATATACTGTGGATTTGGAGTTCCTGGTGTTTGGGGGGAGACTGCGTGTGGAGCAGCAACACAAACATGAAAAAACTTGTGTGCTTTTTGTGATCTGGAGTGTAAATAGCAAGTGCAGAAAAGAAGGAGGTGAAGTATGATAATTACTGACCTTGTAATTTGTCAAACTCCCCCATCCATAACATTTTTGCACTGCTTTACTACCTTGTAGATATTGTATTTTGTTCAGATACTGAGATCTTCCTGCTCAACCTTTAAAGTCCTTCAAGAGTAGTTGACCTTTAAAAAATATTTAAAACAAAATGCCAGATGAGAGTTTTGTTGAGTGAAACTCTTGCCTACATCCTTTTCCTTAGATATTTTTTATTGCTTAGACATATTTTATGCTCTCTTGCTATTAAAACACAGCCAGGTTTGTTGGTAGAAGCTGACGAGAAGAGTGGAAAAAAAAAATACAACCCAGACCCCAAGACTGCTCTTTTTCTGTGGTAACTAAATTGCAATTGGAACTGAGTAAAACATGTAGCAGAAAATTAGTAGAAATCAAACTGGATCAGTGGGAAAAAGTAACCTTATCCTCAGAATGCCAAATTCTGAGCTACAGAAAATGTTTCAAGGCCTCCAGAAGTAATTTAAGGAGCTGGTGAGCAGCATTATTGTTTGCTTTGTAAATGAATTCAGTTGGCTCTTTGCTGGTGTGGGAGCTGGAGTTCTGGGTAGGCAGTGTGCAGTACATGGACTGAAAACGTGTAATTAATTATCTGCACTGATTTCATGCAGTGGATAAAATCAGACATCACCAGGCCAGCAAGCAGGGAAGGAGGAATCACATACTGGATAAATGGGGAAGGAAAAAGGGAGGGGAAGCTAAGGCCTGGATCACCTGGGTCTTTTCCATCTCCAGCTTCTGTGAATTAGGAAATAGTGAGGCCTTGGGATGTTAAAAAAGAAAACGAGGAGTCAGCAAATCCTCCATGAGCAACCACACTGCAGTTCCCAATGGAAATGATGGGGGAGGAATGATGGAGGAGGAAATAAGTGTCAGGCCTTGGTGTGCCAGTCACAGGGAGGGGATCAGCAGGACACTTTCAAAGGTTTCTGTGACAAATCATGGGAAAATACACTGCACTTGTGATGTGGTGCCACACCCTGAAGATCTGCTTTGGGACTGACATCTGTGTCCAGCAAGAATATCCTGGTCTCTCTGGCTCTGCCTGTTTTTATGGGCTCTGGTTCACCTTTTAGCAGCTTTGGTGAACCTTTCCTTGCTGGTTCCTTGGGGCTATTTTAGAACCTGTTTTAGCTCCTCAGATCTGACCTGTGACATGGGTTTTGTACCCATTTCTGATCAAGGAATGCTCTAAAACAGAGGAGAGCAAAGCAGGCACCACGCTGTGCTGGGGTGTTTGTTGTCCTTTCTGTCCCTTTTGCCTCAGCCTTGACTGCCTTTGGTCTCCATCCCTTTTTTGGGACACAGAGTCATCCCTGACCCTCTTTCTATCCCTCTGGGGGCCTCCTGGCTGCAGGGAGAAGGAGGCATCCTGTCTGTCTGTCTGTCCAGAGGCAGCCTCTGGGCTACCTGTTGGACTGTGGCGCCTATGGATAAGGAAGGAGGGACTTAAGTGCAAAACCCAGGGGTTTTCTGGCTGCCAGCTGGTTTCTTTTTACAGATAAACTGGATTGCCCAAAGCCTCATCAGTCAGGAATGTGAAAAATCAAAGTGTTCAGGTTTCACTGCTTGTACACATCGATTCTGCACCTCTCCTTCGTCTGCAGTGGTTTGCAGGAGCGTTGGTGTGAATGTAGGGCATAATTCTGGTATGAAGTCATTGATTACACCAGTTTCAAGATATTTTATAGGACTGATCCAAATCCTTGAATAAAACCAGGAATGAGGTTGGAGAAAATCTCTGATGGCTTGGGAGTTCTGTGGTCTGCATTTTGACAGAAGAATTTCACCCCCCCCCTTGTTTCTCACAGCTACTTGGGGCTGAATCCAGATCCTCCTTTGTTAAAATAGGTGAGGAATGTTCTTCAAACAGATTTATTTATTTTACTCTGCAAAGAATTTTCTAAAGAACCATTCTCAATATTTAATTTTGGTTGTCTGTATCTGTAGAGACTGTTTAGACATTTTACTGATTTCCTACATGGATTGAAGCTGTGAAGTCCATTCAAAAGCAGACCAGCGTGCTTGTGGCATTAAGTATTTCACTTGTGATTGCCTCATAGTCATTCTAATAATTAAAAAAAAAAAAAAAGGGAAGGAAATCCATAGCAAAAATTTCTAATGGCAAATTTAGAAGTGTCCAAACTAGAGATGAAGTAAGACCTAATTGCTTTGTCCTTCTCACTGTTGATTGCTCCTACTTCAGTGAGTTCCTGTGTAATTCATACACCTGAGGCTGGAATGGGGCAGCTTTAAGGCAGGAAGTTGTCTCCCTGCCTTTCTCTGCATCTAGAGCTTGGCAAAAATGCCAACATTTCTGCCAGCAGAATCACTGGAAGGAAAACACTTGAATCCCTTCCCAGTGCTGGTATTAACTGGGCTGAGTCAGAAAAAGCCCTGCCAAGCCCTGCTCTCTTTCACTCCCAGAATGGCACGGAATTAAGCGTTTTTTGCTTGTGCTGAAATGCTAATGGCCAAGCTACTCTTGTTTCAGAAGAAAAGTGCTTTATTGTCAAGGCTTTGAGCAACTCTACCAAATCCCCTTCCCATATTCTACAGATGGTTTTGGTGACTTTTTTTTGGCCCTCAGCGTTGCATCCCCACAAAGGAGCTAATGTTCCCCATTGTGCTGAGAGCACTGCAGTTGCAATTTAGTTTCTGGTTGTGGTGCCCAAAAACACGATGGGCTCACACAGGGGTGGAGAGAGGAAGGAGCCATATCAGGCCTCTCACTGAGGATGCTGTGCCTTGCATCCTAACTTCTGCTGGTCCCTTTTGCAGCTGTTTTCTCCCTGATTCATAGAATGTCTGTCTGCTGCTCCTTTTCCCTTTTTCCTGTACAAATATTTAGGTGTTAAGCATACCCATAAGTTAGTAATGACTTAGATAACAGAGGAAAGCTGTGTAATGTTCCTGGGCCTTGAATTCAGGAGAGGAAACCTATTTTTAATATTTTTGCAGGTGATCCCTTTAACAGTAACAAGTGAACCTTCCCCTGGAAGAAGTTACTTTGCTAAAATGATATTTTTCAAAACAACCTACAAAGCTCATGAATAGGCTTTGGCTGTGGCTATCTGTGGGTAGTAACTTATTGATATTTTCTTTGTTCACACAGCCACATTTTCTATTTCTAAAAACACTGTAATCTGTCTTGGGGGGGGGGATGTGTGAGTGAGGGGGGAAAGTGTGGAATAAATAATCAGGATCCTTCATTAGGAACATGATGTTTTAAAGTAAAAGTTGTGCAATCGTTGATACTGAACAATGAAAGCTTTGGCTCTGTCCAAGGGTTTGGGGAAACTTTCTTTTGGAGTGTGAAGAAAAAAAAAGAAACATAAACAAATGAATTGCATTTTTCTGCACAGTTTTCATAGAGCAATCCTTGATATTACTGAGTTGATGCTGAGTGAAATGGGAATATGAAAATCATGGAATATGACAATTCTTCTTGATAGCTTTAGCCTTTACACAGTGATGCTTGCACATAACTTGAAAATCTGCTGTTTAAAGCCCCAACTGGGCTTGCCAAGGGCTAGTAGGATACTTTCACTATTGCAAATGGGATACAGTCTTACACGTGGGGAGGAGGAAATGTCTCCTTTTCTTTCTCTTCACCCCCCTCTCTTTTTTTTTGGGGTATTGTTTATAATGAGTCCTAGATTACCTTTTTATTGAAGGGACTTGTGAAGCACAGCAAGACTACAAACTCTGCTTCATGGCCAATTTAGAGAGGATTAAACGTAGCACTGGACATTTGTTCTTGTGTATCTCTTGCAGCACTGAGCTGTGTTCAGGAGGCTGCCAGTGGCTCATGGACTCTGTCATTGTTTTGAGCAAAATCAGTTTGATCCCTTTGAAAGGAAAAAAAGTTCTCTGACGCTCTCACACGTTTTCTCCACTCTCACTGCAGCGTGCTTTTGAATTGCTGAGCAGCACTCTCAGCTGGCTGCCATAAATTTCTTCCCTAATCCAGCCTCACCCCTGCGAATTCAAAGTGGTGATCTGGCCACTTGTCCGAATTACAAGTGAGGAACAATGGGGTTTTGTGATGGAAATGCTGAACCCACCCGACCTACAGCCATGAGCATCCTGTGCTGCTGGAAGGGCTCTTGGACAAGGTTCAGCTGAGCCACGTGCCACCCACCCTCCCTGGATTATTGATCAATTATTGATCATCCTCCCTGCCCCAAGCTGGTGCTTACAGGGAGGGCAAAAGGGGAATGAATGGAAGAATTTTTTTTTTTTTAATGGTTGCCTGCCAGTGCTGTTGGATGCCTTTTATCCCATATGATTAAAGTCTGAATAGCAACACATGCAAAGGTAACTTTGCAAAGGTGCTCTTCTATTTTTGACACAGTGGTTTCACGTGTAAATTAAAAAAAAAAAGAGCTGAAAGCAGCAGTGAAGAGTAGAGACCCAGCTGAACTGCTTGGATGTTGTTTTAAAAAAAAGCCTTATTTTATAAGTTTGATTAGGTAAGAGTGAATTTTCCTGAGCTTTCTGCATTTGGTAAGAAGATTTATGAGAATTAGCTAAATGGTGCTCTCAGGAAGCCAAAGTTCCCACAGAATTCAGGAAATCATGTATTTTTTTTTTCTGCAACACTAAAAAGAGCATTCTGCATTAAAAGGCATATCTGTAAGTCACTGATGTTCTGAGGGAGTGCAGCTGTGCTACTAATCCAGACCACTGTAATTTTACTCCCTGTTAGAAAAATATAATAACCAAAGATGGATTTACATATACATGGCAAATACTTTGCAATAATTTTATTTATTTCAAACTGAAGAGTCAATCAAGACAATTAATTTTTAATCTGTAATCTTTAAATACTCCCCCTGTTGCTTCCCCACATATTGTTTCCCAACTAAGTGTTACAGTTCACATCCACGATGAATATTTCAAAAGCCTTGTTGTTCTTCTTTTCTGTCATCTGACAGGTCTTCCTTTTTTTTTTTTTTTTTTTGGTTTTTTTTTTGTCCAATGTAAAGTATTTAGTCTGAAATTTATTTCTTTCCTCAAGCAATTACAGCTGAGTTTTTACTGGGTGCACTTGTGATGTTGCTGCAGTTAATGGCCACGCTCTGTCCCTGATGTTTAACAAAGTGCAAGCACTTCAGTGAAATGGAAACTGTGATTTAAGATACGTTATTTCAAGCTTGTTTTCATAGTTACTGTTTAATTTGCAAGATGTGAACATGGATTGCTACAGGGATTCCAGGAGATCATGTTTTGGCTAAAGCTGTAACAGCAGATTTTTTTTTTTTTTTTT
>WEZZ01014775.1:28026-56602 GCA_013400585.1 Chloropsis cyanopogon | reverse complement strand
TTGAAGGATTAAACTTGCAGCTTTTAAGGCAGTAACATTTTTTAACTGATTGTCCTATGAACTGGCCTTTCTTCCTTTGGAATTTTATAGGCTGGAATTTGTTGTACAGCAGGATATCAGCAGGTTTGGCAGCTGAGAGTCATCTCTCCCTGGGAAAAGCAGCCCCTTGTGTTAAAGGGAAGATCCCACTGGGGATCTTCTAGCTGAGGTATTTTTGTCATTGAATGAGAGGCTAAAAACTGAAATAATCTCTTAAGAAAGTGGATAGAAAAAAATCAGGGGTGAGTTCATGAGCCACAAACCTGGGCTGTGTTTCATTTCAGACAGCTATGAAAGTAAAGTTTGTACACAAAAAAAAAAATCCCAAACTTTTCAAAGTTTCAGGTTGCTTATTTTTGAGCAAAAAAGCAACACTTATTTAATTTAGGAAGACACAGAAATTAACATCTTTAAAACATGTAGACTCATCGTTTGGAGATGAGTATCCTTTGCTTCAGCAGAAAGGACAGGAGGAGCTGTTGAAAGTGGCATTGAAGTCACATCAGGGGACCAAAGCACTCGTCTGGGGGTTTGTATTTTCCTTAGCAGTGAGGTAATGATTAGATGATGAAATAAGAATATGAGCCAACGATTTCTCAAAGCAAATGTTTGCATTAATGTGCCTGTCAGGGTTCCCAGACTGTGGTTACATCTCAGAAAGTGATAATATTGCTGGCAAATTGTTGCATTTAAAATGATCACCTTCTCCTGACTCTTTTGAAATTATGGAAGCATTTCCACATACCTTGTAGATTTTCACACTGAGCTTTTTACTGTTTTGCAGTAATGAGCTGTCAGCTTTTTACAATTTCTTACCACTTCACATTTCAAAAATGGATCTTTATTTCTCCAGATTCTAAGGGCCTAAGATCAAAAGGGGCTTCCTTTTTAATTTTATTCCTCTAACAGCAACTGTTCAGTGCTGTTTGCCTTTTTCTTCCAACTGTGTAAGACCAGAAATTAAATACCTGTTTAGTTCATTTACATTTAATACTAATTTGCAGTAACAACATGATAAAAGACAGGAGTTTTTAAGCAGCAGGGGGTTTAGAATTGTCTTGATCCTTTCTGAATAAACCCTAAATTAGTGGGATTAACACAATTGGATCTGTGTTTTACCTGGTAAAGACCCTCCAGGGGATAAAAATGGCAGAGAGGAGGGAAAAAGACATTCATCTAGAATAGCACTTAAATATATGCCTTGCCCCTTAGGATATAGGTACGTGCTTAAATTAAAGTATATTTTAAATATGCTTCCTGAATCAGAGCTGTAGAGAGCAAGAGCTCCTGGAGTACATAAATAAAGGTTGGAAAACAAGGAGACAATGAAGTCAGGCAAGAAAGAGAGGAGAATTTAGATTTTTTTTTTTAAACTATGAATAGTATCTATTATAGAAAGAACAACCAGTCATGCCAGTTCATATTTTCAGAGCTTTGATCTGATTTCAGGGCATGACACTTCTGTCTGTCCTTTTCTAATGGGGAAGAAAGTGATTTATCAGTGAAAAATGGTTGTGCATTGAGGAGAAGGTTACAAACCTGAGCTTTTGGTAAATCTAAACACAAACTAGAGAAAGAAATTCACAGCATCATTATTATTTTTTTTTTTTTTGCTAGCCAAATACAATTGATGTTCAAACATTGATATTCTGGAAGTTTCAGCTCAGTTCACAAAGTTTTTAATCTCTATGTGAAGAGCAGCACCACCTTGCTTTGCTAGGTAGCTGTTGATGCTTCACTGTACAAACAGCAACAACAAAAATATTCACTAAGGGTATTTGGTTTTGCTTCATGCTGGGTTTATACTTTTTACAGTGTGTCTTTGTAGCAGCACCCTTTAATATCCCTGAAACCTCTTAAGCTGGACTTTGTCAGCTCCGGTGCTGAATGAAGATCACCCTAAAGACAGATTTGTGGTGACTTTTCTTGGCCACCTTTCCCTTTTTTTTTGTGTGTTTCTAATCCCAAGCACGCTGGAGCATGATTCAAGACATATTGCCTGATTTTATTCCAGTGCTCTGCTGGTTGCCCAGCAGTATCCAGGCATGCCACATCTCTGGAATAAAGGCAGCCGTGAGCATGTGGTTGGCTCTGTAGGTGGTTTCAGGTTGGAGAAGCTGCCTTCCTTCAGGTGGGCAGTCAGCCTGTCAGGCTGAGTTATGGGAGCATGATTAGTGCACCAAGTTCATTAAAGGCAAACTTTGGCAGCTCTGTGTTCCCAGTGCTCCCTGTTTGTTCCAGTGAAACAATCCAGTTTTTCATTCACTGAGTGGATTACCATGTGTAGGCCCAGCAGGAGGACATTCCAGATTCCCCATTGATTTCCTCTGCCACAAAGTTGGTTTGTGATTCTGGCTGGTGTCACGTATAATATCTGTATTATCTGTTGTCTTTTGCCGTGGTGGATATGAGCAAACTTGTGTTTGGATAAAATGGGGAAGAACAGCATGTAATGACCTGGATCTCTCATGTAATGACATGGATATCTCATGTAATATGAATATCTCAACAAAACTATTACAGTTGCCCTTAAAATTTTCTCATTAATAACTGAACTATTACAGTTGTCCTTAAAATATTCTGCCCAGTACATTTAAATATGGTATATTTGCAACCCAAAAGGTTAAGCCCCATCAAGTGATCTTTTAACACAGAATATGGTGCAAGATTTGATAAAGAAAGGATCCCAAACTCCAGATGTTGCTGTCCTTTGCTATTTTGAGCAGCCAAGGAGCTTCCAGGTGAGACACAGAGGTGAATTTCACTTACTGCCAGCTAGGAACTGAAACGTGGTACCTGTTTACTTTATCATTGCTGTTTGCTGCCCTCATTCATGAATGAACCTTTCCTCAGTGACTGCAGTCACTGAGGGATAGAAAGGGCTGCAGGATCTGGCATCAGCCCTTGTGGGGCTCTGTGATGCAGAGAACATGGTCTGAGAGGTCATCCCTCCCACAAGTGCTGTCTTGTGCAGATTTCAGATTTCCTTTTTTTTTAATAAGCAATTTTATTAAAACTAAAACCAAACTAAGTGAAACTACTTATGCAGGCTTTCAAGGGCACTTTGAAGATGTTTATCTGGCATCAATATTCATTAGGAGTGAGTTGCCTTCAGTCCATTTTGTGCCTCTTAAAAGTCAAAGCCTAAAAGGTTTTTGAGGAGGGGCAAGATGCTTTCTGTTGTTATTTATTTATATGTTTGTAACTGGGAAGAGTGACCTTCTTCCTAATGAAATGTATCCTTTTCTGTTGAGATAAAAGTGGCCATTTCTGACTAAAAAGCAAACTGTTATCAGTCAGGTATAGATTCTTCTCCAAGCAGTGAGCAATATCCTTAAAAGGTTGTGCAGACCTGTCTGCTACAACAGCTGCACTCTGCTCGTCTTTCAGGGACAAGATGGAAAAGGTCAATGAGGTACAATTGCTGCACTATAATATTTACAGATAAAGTACCAGATATGCCTAATTTAGAAAAGAAACGTTGTGAGCTTCCCCTCATTAATTCATTTTATACTCTCCTTTTAAGCAGATCTCCATAGATGATTGGTGGAGGGCTCAGAGATTAGTTTAATAAATGCCTAGGCTAAATGGAGCTGAAAATTCAGAGGAATGGCTCAATTTGCTCGGTGTTCAGTGAAATAAGCTGGTGTGTCAGCCAGTTGTACACATAGGATTTTTGCTAATTGATCACAAGTCACATCCCACTGTTCCTTAAATGAGGGCATTCATCTTCAGGGGTGTCCTGCAGAAGTGCAGAGTTTTATGGGCAAAAGGAACCCCCTCTACAGCATGCCTGAGGGGGGTGCATTATGCTTTTTAGGTGCTGCTGGCTGTTCTCATTCATTTTGAGCTTGAGCTACAGTTGAAGCCTGTTAAAGCCAGATAAGATGAGTGCTGAGTACAAACTAAGAGAAATCTAAAAGGTCCCCCTGATCTGTGAATGCATGAAGTGGCATTAAATGCATCAATGAATAGCACTACTTATGCCATGTATTATTCAGCCTCTGAAAATGCTTTTGGAATTCTTTCAGCACAACATTCTATTTCACAAAAAAAATACACCTAGAAAGCTGAGACCTTTGCAGAGGGGTGAGTGTTGCACTAGACAGCAGGTCTGCATCCTCCATACAGCAGTGCAGGGGGAGCTGCTCAGATTTAATTCCAGATCAATATGAAGGCTGCCAGGCTCTGGTGAAGCAGCCCAGGGACACATTGTCATCGTGTCCCTGCTGCCTGTTGTACAGCTGACACAGATCAAAGCGCTTCAGCAGAGACAAGTGATGTTTCTATCCCGATCGATCCCGGCTCGGGGAGCTGTCCTGGAGGCTGTGCCTGTTTTCCAGAGTGTCAGGTGTCTGTGATTTGGTTTCAGATGGATTCTGTGTCCCAGCAGAGCAGCTGTGAGGATTGGCTGGAGTTCACCTCCCCACCTTGCAGGAGGGACAGTGCTAGAATGCTCACGGTGTGTTTTTGATCCTTTTGAATGAGAGGAATCTGAAAAGGGGAAGGAATCAGAAACTCCTGAGAGGAATGCAGAAAATCTGAAAGAGGAACCAAGTTAAATAATGTGGGAATTATTGGAAAACACAGATGTATTAGCAGTGTGGGTGAACCTGACCCCTTGGTTCCTCTTCATGCTGTGGGCATCCAGCGGAACCAAATTTTAGAGTTTAGCCTCAAAAGCAGCGCATGCAAGTTGAGGACAAAAATTAAAGTTGGGAAACAGTGAAGCTGGGTTGGTTTTGGAAAAAGCATCACACATTGCTTTTCCAGCAAAGGTTTTCTAACTTACCATGGTCTTCCACACCAGTTGAAAGACCCTTTCAGATCTTAAATAAGTGAGTACACCTCCTCCAGAACTTCTCCCAGAAGGAGGATGCACTGCAGGAGATCAGTCTCCAGGGATAAGCTGTTTCAGGAATTTAGGCATAACTTTTTTTTTTCTTGTCCCTAACTATGAAATAGCAAACCTAACCAAACATCACTTCAGATGATTTTTCTCTCAATAAAAATTGAATTGAAGCAGCTTGGGTAAAGTGGAGGTTAAACAAAAACTGAATGAAAACTTATTGGAACAGTCACCCGTTCTCAGCAATCCAAAGCAGTTGATTTTTATTGGGATTCAGATTTTAGTGTTGGAAATCTTCAGCACACAATAAAGGCAGCTAGGCCTGAGTTTCATCACTGAGTTTCTAACTCCCAGAAAAAATAAGTCTATGATTAAATATTTACCTGCTGCCTTAATATTTTTTTATGTTCAAATTACTACCTGCTATGTTGATATTCAGTTTCTGGTGTTTTGACTAAGAAAAGTATTGTTGTAATGTGCTGGTAAAGGAAAAAGGAAAAAAAAAATAATATGTACCTCTAAAGATCCAGGTGGGACTTGATATTCACATACTATGAATTTTATGTCATTATAAACCCCAGGAAGGAGAGAGAGAGAGAGAGAGAAGAGTGTGGCACTGGTAATATTTTATAAGCTGCTTTGCATTCATTTTGCACTGTTTTCAATAGCTATGTGTCAAAGAGCACAAGAAATCCAGCTGAGACCCCAGGAGCACGAGGCAGGAATGATCCTGCAGCATGGGGTTGGGAACTGAGCTCTAGGAAACTGAAATTCATATGCTGTGCAAGTTTTACAATAGCTGGAACACGGGGTTTGATTGACACTGTTTCTTCTTCCCTCCTTATCGTTGGAACTGCATGTAGGAACTGTTGGATTTTGAAGTGTGTGAGGACATCTGTCATGGTAAATTTATTTTTGAACAAAGCCTCTGTGCCAAAACTGTACAGAAATCTGTCAAAGTACACTTCTCATAAGTTATGTGGTCTCTACCATTAATAATGACTGTTTTGATGGGCAAATGTTGCCTTCAGGACATGGACACTAATGCTGTCACTGTTTTTTGGTTTTGTTTTGGGGTTTTTTTGTTTGTTTATTTGTTTGTTTGGGGTTTTTTGTACTGCCTTCCAAGGTCATTATGTTACAACTCCAGCCAGAATGAAGAGACATCCCTTTTTTTATTTACTCATTTACTGATTTTCTGCAAAATTCCTCTGGAATCTGGCATTAAATATTCCTTGGGTGTTTCCTATTTGCAGCCAGCTGATTTTTTTGAGCTACTCAAATCTCTGAATCTGAGCTGCTGGCAGTGGTTAGTGCAGCCAGCTTTGAGTGCCTCCAGAAACCCAGCTTTAGCTCTAGAAGTGATAAAAAGGAGGAGGTGGTGAGAAGTTGCAGCTGGCAGGTGGAACTGGAGACTTCTTGGATCCTTTGCTCCATCCTGGACTGAATGCACAACCTTAAAAGCATTTTTCATCCATGTGGAGTCTCAGCTACCACAGATACACAACGAAGCCAGTGCCCTCGGTCACAAATGTCTCTGAAAGAGTGACAGGAAGGGCAAAGTGGCTTTGCTGCAGGTTTTAAAGCCTCATCCCAGCCCCAGAGTTCTCAGCATCCAGGTAGCCTTGCTGCTGCTTTGGTGAGCAGATTGTCTGTGGTGCTGAAGTGTTCATGAGGGAGGACTCACAAGGAACAAAAAATATCCCTTCTCCACTGGTGGGCTGTAATGACAACTCCAGTAATTCTATCTCAGCCCTCCGTGTGCATTTATTTATTTATTCAATAAATAAATATTTATTTATTATATCCATGGAGGCAGTGGAGCTGTTGTTTTTTTTCAAAAGCTGAAGGTAAAAATGACTCTGCTGACACAGATTTGAGAGGGACAGGCGTTGGCTTTTGCAGCATGTCCTGCATGGCACAAGCTCAGAGAGCTTTGGAGGGAGCAGTGGGGATCCCCTGGAGGTAGGGATGCCCAGGAATGTTCAAACCCTCTCTCCTGGGTGTTGCCACAGTCCCAATTGTCTGAACATCACTCTTTGCAGGTNACTCACAAGGAACAAAAAATATCCCTTCTCCACTGGTGGGCTGTAATGACAACTCCAGTAATTCTATCTCAGCCCTCCGTGTGCATTTATTTATTTATTCAATAAATAAATATTTATTTATTATATCCATGGAGGCAGTGGAGCTGTTGTTTTTTTTCAAAAGCTGAAGGTAAAAATGACTCTGCTGACACAGATTTGAGAGGGACAGGCGTTGGCTTTTGCAGCATGTCCTGCATGGCACAAGCTCAGAGAGCTTTGGAGGGAGCAGTGGGGATCCCCTGGAGGTAGGGATGCCCAGGAATGTTCAAACCCTCTCTCCTGGGTGTTGCCACAGTCCCAATTGTCTGAACATCACTCTTTGCAGGTGTTCATCACCACAGGTTATGCTGACAAGATGATATTCAGTGAAATACACTGTTTGATCTTTTTTAAATAAAGAGAAGAGCATGAAAAACCTCTTGGCAGTGTAGGTGACACTGGCACAGGTTTGCCCAGAGAGGCTGTGTATCCCTCCCTCACTGGTTCATTCCAGAACCTTCTGGATGCAATCCATCCCTGTGCTCTGGGATGGCCCTGCCTGGGCAGGAAGGCTGGACCCCATGACCCACTGTGGTCCCCTCCAACCTGACCCACTCTGGGGTTAATTTGCTAATTAATGGGGCTCCTAAAATTATTACACTTAAAAGAAAATTATTTTAACAGAAAATATCCACTCCAGTATTATACATCGAATCCAGTACTCCTGTAAGTTATTTATATTAAGCTCTCTCCAGATTTATTTCTTAGTTATGCAACAAGATGCATTAGGATTTCAATATCCTAATAAATTTTTCACTTATGCCTTGTGGAGAACAAATTAGCCTGACAAGTAATTGATGCTTCATTTTAAAATTAGAAGCTTAAAAAGCTTAAATTGAGGACAATTTCCACTTTTGTACCCAATATACCATTTTGAGAGAGATGTTTCTAGAGGGAGTGTCAGTCTGACTTTGGTTTTGGTTGGGTTTTTTTGGGTTTTTTTTGCCTCTTATAAAGAGCAGGGTTGCATTGGCTTGTGTTGTCTTGCATCAGAGTTGTTCTGCCTTAGAGGAAGTTTGATGACTATGAAAACTCAGGAGAAAGAGAGAAAAGGAACAGAATTGTTGCTTTTTTATGGTTGGCTCATAACTTGGTGTGCCAAGTTTGGCATTACTTTTGTGTTCTATTTTCCAGATTACCGATAAAAGGGAAGTTTCTTGTTCCTAAATCTCTAATTAGGTTTGGTTTTACAAATTGCTTTCTTTAGATAAAAGCTGTGAGATGACTCACATGGACACGAGAAGAATTGTTATGGACATGAGATAACTCACAGTCTACTCCTCAGGAATTTCTGATTGCCCAGTGTATCTCCTTTATAGATATTCCTTCCTTCTCCAATGATGTTGAGCAGGCTGTGATGGTTTGAAATTGAACATTTAATTGACATAAATGCTATTAAAATGGTTTTTAAAGTTACAACTGTAAGCAGAAACATCTAAAACTAGTCGGGAAATTTTAAACTCTAGTTCTTGGGAAGCTTTCCTGTTATCAGTGAGTCATAACACTGATAAAATTCATAACACTTCCAGAAGAATGAAGAATGGTGTTTATTTTTCTGATCAAGTCCTGGGTTTAGTCTTGTAGTGGCTAAACCACTGCAATTGCAAATAATTTGAGTTGAACAATAATAATTTTTAATTGTGTGGAAATGCTCAGTACAGTTTATTTTCAATATTCATCCCAGAGTCTTCTCAATTTAGTTCCCAGGTTATCCTGCAGGAGAGCAGCAGAGAAGGCTTAGCAGAAAGTAGTTTTTTGCTGTTGTCTAATTGTAAACTTCTTAATGCATTTCTTGATACGTGGGAAAGTTTTTTAATATCTCCCTAGGCATTTTTATGATCAATGTAAATATTTGGTTCTGGCATCCTGCTTGATGAACATTCTTTGTAATTTAATATAGTTGAGATGAATATCTTCCACTCATCAAAGAGTAAAATCTTTTTTGTTTTGTTTCTCTGAACTGGGGAGTGAAAGATTCTAATGTGAAGTCTTCCATAAGTGATGTTTGGGGGGAAAATGTTTATTTTTATTATGAATGTGCAGGTTATCTGTTTAATAATGATTTTATGGTATTTTTTTTATTTTATTTTTCCTTTAAAAGGTGAGAAGTAGCAGTCTTATGGATAGATCCTTTGTGTGGTTGAGTTTTTGGCTCTCTGGGATCCTTTGGAGAGCTGAATCCCTCTGGCTCTTCCCCAGTTCCCTGACTGTGGCACCAAGCTCTTATGTGGCTGGATAGCAATGGATTGGACATTGAATGCCATTTGATGTGATTTGTACTGATGAGTTGTTTCTTTTCTCTATTTCTGGATTTATTTTGGGTTTTATTTTTCTTTTTGGTGTGTGAGCATATTCTTAGCACAACTAATTTGTATGAAATGCAAATGTGCCAGTTGTCCTGGCACTGGTTACCTTACATAACTCCACCAAATGGCCACGATTCAAGAAAAAGCTCTGTTTGTGCAGGTGCTAAGTGCATTTTCAGAAGCCAAAATGTGAAAGTGTTTGTTGTACTGTCAAGAAATCATTCTTCTCACTCGCAACTGAGATGAATTACAGATTTCCAAACCATGTGCTGCTATTTGTGATGCACCATCTGAATTCTCTACAGCAAGTTTGGCATGACCCTGGTACTGGTTAATAGAGATTAAAGGGCTCTACCTGTGGTAGCTGGGCTTCAAATGGATTTTTTTTTTGTGATTCAGGATCTTGAATTGACAGCTTCCATGCTTTGGCTCTGACAGGAGCAGCTAAGCAGGTTTGTTGTTTTTTTTCCTAGACCAAATAAATTCAAAAGCTGTCAGATTACAGGTTAGAGAGTGACCCCTCAGATGAAATAATTTGCTATGGAGCTAGTTTGAACAGGCTGGTGCTTGTGTGGGGCAGGGTTTGTGGCTTGCTGGGGAAGATGTGCGTGGGGAACCACGCAGAGTTCATGCCCAAACTGCAGCTCTGTGACACCAGGAGGGTAAATCTATCTCAAACCTTGACCAGAAACCAGAGTGGGGCATGCCAGGATCCTCCCTTTGAGCTAAGAAACAACAGAGAATCTCTGGGCTTCAAGGGGCAAAACCCCCAATATTGATGTGCTTTTGTAGATTCCCATCCTTACAGAGGAGACAATACTCCAGAGCTGGCCAAAGACTTTCATTATGAATTTCATTTTGTGTAAATTACACATTATGTGTAAAATTTACACATTATGTGAAATTCATTATGTGTGATTTACAGTGGTCAAACAGCTCTCTAAGCCAGCTCTAACCATAAATATGATGATAACCACTGCAGCATGCCCACATGCTTGCATGAATGCAGAGAGCCTTACAAAAGCAGTATTTTGGGACATGATTTCAGACTTGTGACACTGGAGCTTTGTTCCAGCCTTTGCCACCAAGTACAAGGTTTTGTTTGTCTCCCAGTTCCTTGCAGAATAAATATTGCTGGTGCAGGCATTCAGGAATATAATCCTGAAAAAAAAATGGTGCCCATCATACAAAGATCACCGTGTTTGCCTGCTCTGTACATTACATTTCAAATTTTCTCTACAGCTTTGGAAGGTGGCCATGGCTGTAAATGCCAACAGGGCACAGCCTCATTTGTGCCCCAGAAGGCATTTTATCAGTTAAATACTGAACATACCCAGAACTGTGGTTGGCATCCTTTTAGGCAGATGTTTAGAATGAAAAGCGTGTTATGAATGAGATGCCTCTCACTCCATGATTGCCTATGAAAAACGTGTTAGTCATTTATGGATGAAAAATGCTTCATTTTATAAATCTGACAAAGTTAGGATGATGTTTTGGTAGTACGGTATGTACCTGTCAGTGTCTGTGTGCATGGTGGAATTTTAAGACATGTAGCAGTGCAGTAAAAATAGAGACCTGAGGGGAAAAAAGAAAAGGAACTTTTTGGTGGTCTTTTTTTTTTTTTTAAATTATAAATTTTGTCATTTCTTTCAGCATTAAAGCCTTTTTTTTCCCTCAGTGTCAGAGGCTGAAACCTCACTCCACTCTTTGATTTACTGACTTGGCAGCCTTGCTGCTGTCACAGGGACAGGAGTAGCAGAGCAGTGCATCTGCTCACTGCACTACATCAATATAGAAGGGATGTCTCCAGGTTTTCAGTTCAGTATCGTTCCCTCAGAGCGGTCTCACTGGCTGAAAACTCTGTTTTAATAGCTGAGGACTGCTTGGAACATTGATGTGCTTTCCATGAGGTTGTCACTGTGTACCTTTTCCCAGGAAGATGATTTTTATGAAGAAAATTAATTTCCAAAAAGCAGCATGCCATGGAATAGGGGATTTTTAAAGCAATGTTCCTGCAGCCTCCTTTAGGGGGAGAGAGAGTTGTTGATCTGATCTCTCTGTGAGCACTCAGAACACCCCACAACCACACACAGCAGTGGTGTCACACCCCAAGACAAAACTGGGAATATTTCTTGACTCAGAAATGAAACTGTGATGTTCCAGAAGCCTTGGAATGTGTGTTTGACGTGGCCTTGCTCCAGCTGACCCTTCAGAGAGCCACGGGGTCTTTCTGCTGTAAATACTTGGTGGAAAATTAAGACCTCAGCTTAAACATCAGAAAACTTGTCATTATGTCAGATGTAAAATATGTGGTGTCAAGAGGTCTGCAGGAGTTTCTACCATTGGCTATGAACTGGGAAAAAGCTTTTAACCTCCTCTTTTATTTTAAACCATTTACAAAAATACGGTGACAGCTCACAGCTGTCATCTTAGGAAGGTCCTTAGGAAGAATTTTAAGGGTTTTGATCAGTTCTTTTTATAAAGACATAAAAAAATAAAAAGCTGTGCCTGTGCTGGACTGTGAGTCTTGTTGAGTTTGCTGGTAAAGGTTTGTGTTTTAATTCAGAAAAGCTCTGCCTTATCCCCAGGCAAAGCTGAATTCAGGAGTTGAATGGACTGGCCCTGTCATTTTTGGAGTTATTTCTTGGGGGAATGGGTGGTAGGTTTTCTTTTTTTGTACTTGAGTATCATTTACTACATTTTATCTGTAATTTTTTAAAAATACATTTCAGCATATTTTCAGAATATGTGTATGATTGAGTGGGTTTCAATGGAATTTTTTTTTATAAAAGGATAAATGTCTCTCAAAGTTCAGCTTTTGGCCATAAGGAATTTATGTGGTGAGGAGATACCTTTAGCAGTTTATCTCCAGTGTTCAATTATTGGCACTTGTCACTCCTGGGAACTCTAATCCTCACCTTTCCCCAAGGAGAGAACATTTGCAAACATCCCAGTTCCACAACAAACTCTTTCCTTCAGCATCCCTGAGGCACTCGAGGGATGCCTGGCTTGGAGAAAAACCCTGATTTTCTAAACCCACAGAACTAATTATGCAGAAGAGTTTGGTGCATATTCAGAGATGTTAATAAAGACATTTTTAGCCCTGAACAAAAGCCCAAGCCTGGCGGTAAGGGGAGGAAACAATAGAATTTTTCACAGAATATTTGAATAATGAGATCAGTACAAGGAGTGCACCTTTTAGGCAATTTAGGTACTGAAGAGCTATTATTAAACCACTGAGGACCTAGAAGTGCAATGTTGCATGAGATTATGTGCAAGGATCATTTCCTGCCCTTCATAACTCTGTCACTTCCTGGCAGCAAAGAGAAAGGAACTTTGCAGTGCCTGGCTCAAAGTTTGGGCTGATTTATGTGGCGTGGGTGCCCAGCTGGCATGATACATGAGAACATCTCTCCTCCTGATGAACTTCTTGTTGTTTCACAAGGGCTTGGATGTATTTTGAGCAGGTTTACAGCCTGCCCTGTGACAGTTTCAGTGCCCAGTCAGTGGAGATAAATTGGAGGTGGCTGGCAGTGAAATCTTAAAAGATGTGCTGGCATCCCAGCTGGACCACATACATATGATGTGATTAATTTTGTTTCAGCTGGGGGTCTTTTTGGTTTTGTTTTTGGGTTTTTTTGCTGGGTTTTTTTTTTTTTTTTTTGGTTTTTGGGTGGGTGTAGAGAGCTGCTGTCCCTTGAGGTCCCTCTTCTGTGTTAGCCTCAGGAGATGGGGGATTTTCATTGATGTATGCAGAAATCAATCAGAGTCCCCTTTTCACTCAGCACTAATGCTTCTGTTACAAAGCTTGCTGGTTTTCTCTTGCTGGGCAGCTCTTTTGGTGTGGTGTGATCTCAGATGCTGGAATATGCAGTCAGCACTTTCTCATTTGTCTCTCTCTGGTGTTAATTACAAAGCCTTTGCAGCCTGCACCATTGCTTCTTTTCAACTGTGTTTAGTCAGGCTTATTTCTGAAACTAAATAAAGGAGAAGGAACTGAAGAATTAATACTGGCACCTGCCAGTGCTTGAGTTAATGAGCTATATGAAGGAAAGCCTTGAGAAATTTCCCTTTTTTTTTTTCCTGTTTTAATTACTCTGGTTGTCCTATAGCAGCAGTCAGCACTCCAAGTAGTGTTAATTTCTTTGCCATAAGAAATCCCATAAAAGGAGCTACTTCCCTGTGTAGTTTTAACCCTTATGTTTATCATAACCTCTGATACAAAGAAAAAGAAAACCTAAGCATTTCTGCCTCATGGAAATTTAGGGTTTCACCATGAGATGTTCTCCCACTGCATGCTGAGCTGGGATCCATGAAGGCACCAACTTACCCTTCTGAATTTTGCAATTCAAAGAGTTTTTCTTTAATTTTGGTCATTTTTTTTTTAATAGATACATGACTTATATTTGAAATATAAGAGTGGTTAAATGACACACAGCAAGTTGAGCTGCATTCCTGTCTTGCTGGTCACTCCCACTGAGTTTTTGTGCAGGCTGGACAGTAATAGGCAGCAACTCATTATTGCTCCGTGCAAGTGAGTGTCTCCCTTCAAAAATATCTCTTGTAAGATATCATGCAAGCATCTTTTTGAAAGCCAGAGACCAGCACTGTGTCTGTGAAGCCTTTGATCTTAGATTAAAATAATGCTCAGCGTGGGAGGGTGAAACTCAGAAGGGTGGTGGGAGTTTGGGGAAGGTGACACGGGAAACAAGAAATATCAAAAGAGTATTTGGGCCAGATATTCATCAAATAGTGGCTTCATCAAGCCAAAAGCCACAAAGACAGTGAAACAGCAGTCACAAGAGGATGCTACTTGGGAGAAAAACACCTAATTAATGGAAGATACCAATATATCAGAGTGCCAAAATGGCTGTTTATCTGAAATGCCAGCAGGTCTCTGCTAACTCTTAATAAATGTAAAAAAACCCTTCCCATTGTAGAATGTTTGCTCAATATCCCCTTTATAGAGGCAGTACAACTGCCTCTTGAAGGTACAACTTCCAGATTGTAAGATGTTCCTTTTCCCATGCCTGAAAAGTAAAACGCCTCCAATTTTTAGAACATTTTTCCGTGTCACAAAAACCCCCCACTGCATAATTTCATTGGAAAAAAGGGTTTTTAACACTTTATTTTTAAAATGGGAATTGCATCTTCTGCTTTCTTATAATTGGTTTTTAATTACTGAAGATTGACCTTCTCTCCTTGGGGAATAGTTGAGGGTTTATCTTTTTTTTTTTTCTTTTTTTTCGCTTTGACATTGTTTCTTCTCCTGTTTATCAGATTTAGACACAACATTCTTACACATTAAAGGTTCAAAAGTAAACCTAATTTAGTAGTGTCATCATAGCAGCCTCTTTCTAAAGTACAGTGGTAATGTACTAAGGAATTACTGCATCAAAAGGGAAATTAATTTTCTCTGTCTTTACTGAGAGTGGCTAATTAAAAGGAAGGTATTTAACTGGTAAAGATTGGATTGTTTGTGATTTAGCTCTAAATAAAGGGTTTGGGGTTGCCTGTGCTGCTACCTTGACAGCTTTCTTTAGGATAAACAAACACCCACAAAATAAATAATCAGAGGAAGGGAGAGAATTTCTCCTAACTGTCCACAGCCAGATAAAATATTTCTGCTATAAATGGTGTGATAGAGTCAGGTGAATTATTTGTTTTGTTCCTGTTACTTTTTTCTAATTTAATATTGGTACTTAAGACTGAAGCATCTCACTGTCCTGTCTGAGAATAACAGTGAATTGTAGATAAAGCATTGGTCAATCTGAAATCTGCCTTTAAAGTATTTCTCTTTTTTTTCTACATTTTTTTTTTTACAAGGATGCCAAGTATCTTATTTATGACAATATTAGGATTAAAGGACATAATTAAAGTATATTAGCAGTCAGTGAAGTTGCATCACTTGGGCAAAAGGAGGTTCCCTTATCTCTGTGTGGATGCATGAATAGCACCAGTTCAGCATCTGCCACCTCTGTTTAAAATAATAATGAATTTAGTCCTTAGGAAAGCAAAAGATTAACAACAGCAGCAGCTCTTGCCAGGATTAGAGCAGGGGAGTGCTGCAGCAGCATTTCTCAGCCACTCTGCCAAGACACTTGAGTGAGAACAAAGCTGCTTGAGGCATTGAAATCCCCCTGTGCCAGAGGAGCCTCCCGGGTCCCAGCACACGTGTGGGTGCTCAAGATGTGGCTCCTTGTGGGTGCACAGTGTGGTCAGAGAAGGAGAAATCCAGATAAGATTTCCCATGGCTCAGCCTGGGAGACTTTAGGGAGTTGGAGATGAAGAATTCCAAACAATCTGTAGCTGTGATCAAGTTAACTGTGCTGAGTGATGTTTGTAGCAAAGTGTTAAGTAGACAATCATGTGAAGTGTGTTAAGTAAATGATCATTGAAGTCCACCGGTAGAAAACAAGGAAAAAGAAGAAGATCTATCAATAAAGTAAAGGTTTTTTCCTGTCATGGCTGCTGAATGATGGAATCTCTAGTTGTAACCAGGGAGGATTTTGTAACAGGTCCTCACCCTGGCTCAGGGCTTGGTGCTCACACCCAGGGCTGACAAGCTTCATGCCTCTTAGTTTGTAATAAATTCACATCATGGCCAGGCTTGAAAGTGAGATTCAGAGACATTAAAGGCTTAAAAAGAGCTTCTGGAGTAATTTTGCACTTAGGTTTGTGTTATTGCATGATAGTACTGCTGGTTGGCCACAGTGGTTCTTTGTCACATCCAGCCCTGAGCCCTCTGCTTGCAATGATCTCAGAATCTCCTTTGCCAAATCATTACACTATTTGTTTTTAGTGGTTTCCTTTTCATCTTTTAAGATGTTAGCTTTAATTTCTTGACTACAGGCATTTTTCTCTTGCACTTGCCTCACTTTTTTTATGAACACTTCATAGGCTCTTACAAATAATGCTAAATTTCAGCAGTGTTTTTACTCTGGGTAGCTGTTGAGACTACTTTTAAAAATTGAGACTTTCTACACAGATACAGCATTTTGTTTAGTGGCATTTTCTGGAGGCTGTTCTGGACAGAGTTGGTGGCATTTTTTATACAAACATTGTGCACATGCAGTTCACCACCAGGTGCTGGGTAGGTGGACCAGATTCTCCCACTGGATGAAAGATGAGACATGTCTGACAACAGAAGTCTTCAACTCAAAACCAGAAATGTCACCATCTTCTCCCTAAGACAATGGTCTTTTTTAAAGTTTGGAATGCAAGATTTTCTGGTTGTAGCTTCACTATTTCTGTTTCATGAAGCAATTTATAATTTTGTTATAATGGATCATCTTTCTTTTGTTCTCTTCCCTCTCTTTTTATTATTATTATTTTTTTTTAAATTCTCTCAACCATTATGAATCCCAAAGTTCAACAGCAAAATAAACCAGAGAATGTTGTTACTGTCTTTTTTCTGTGCTGGCTCTTAATATTGGAGGCAGAAAATTAGTGGTAAAGATAATGAAGGGATTTCATTGCTTCTTTAGCTTAATTAAACAGCAAATAGCTAAAGGAAGTCAACAGGCTAATGCTGAAAAAGATTGTGTTCACTTTCTTTTATATTACAAAACATTATATTATATAATGTTCTATAATACTGTTTTATACCATTATAAAACAGTAAATAATTGAATATGTTTTTTTTTTCTTCTGAATAAATTCCCACAACTAATGTTAGTGCATTAATTTATTCCTTTTTTTACACTCCTCCATATATATATATGCACACTCACACACACCTATATATAATATATGTATGGTTAATAAGTCCTTAGGAAATCACAGAAATTTATTCTGGAAATGTAATTGCTCAGGTAAAGGGAAAAGAGGAGCATAATGAGAAGACAAATATGATTTTTTGGGGTGGTTTATTCTGCTGTCTGAGGTGCCCAGCCAGGAGAGATCGAACATGGGAAAACTGCCACAGGAGAAAGCACTCAATGCTCAGCTAAGAAAGCAAAGTGGAAAGATAAAGAAGTCCTGGGACTCTCTTGTGGAAAGAAAATGAGAATGGAAAAATGGGACAAGATGGGACTCAACCGTGCTGCCCTAAAATTTAGAAGCTAAATAATCCAACTACTTCTGTAGAGTTTGTATGGTTCTGGCCTCTTCCCAGGGCGTGCTGGGATTTCCCCCCAGAAATGTCAGAAATGCCAGAATCAGTCACTTTGCAGTAAGGTTTCAGCACAGATTTTTATCTGTGTTTATCAGGAAATCCTGTTGGCTCGTGTCAGTTTTTCTCTTAGCAATGCTGCTGTCCCTATCAGTGAGAACAGCTCTATTAGATATTTGCAAACACATATGGGGACATTATTCTGATTTAAGAAGCTCTTGCTTGGATTCAGTGCTTATATTCTTGTTCAGCACATCAGCAAGCTGTCTAGCTTCAGATGAGGTTGTTGTTTGATATTGATTTATTTAAGTTACTGCTACTCTTGTATAGATCCTGGCTTAATTTCAGGCTAATTTGGTTTTAACTGAAATTGATGAAGCAGCTATTTAATATAAGCTGATAGAAATGACTGCTAAGCTAGAGATGTGCAAACCTCCACAAAACAAACAAAGAAAAAATCTCAGAAAGCTTCTTTTATTTTTATGTGTGCATTTGAAGTAATCTTCTGAGCTGCTGCAAAGGGGGGCTGATTTTATCTTATTGCCAACTATAAAAATACAGAGCTTCAGATTAAATTGTCAAGGTATAGCCAAGAAAAATATCAATACACAGGGATTTTTTTTTTTTGCTGAAAGATAAAAATAGACCTTATCTAGTTTTATTGGTGTAATTCTGTGAAATGTAGGGACTCCTACAGATGGGGATCCTGCCAGAGGTAGGATGGGGACAAGAGGTTCTGTGGTCCTGTGTTCTTTTTCTGACAGAGAAGAATCCCAGGTGCTTTTTGTCTGTGGTCTGCTTCTCTGTTTGTGAATATTTAATAATTCAAAAGACTTTTTATGGGTTTTAAAGAAGCTCCTGAGCTCCTTAAGGAAGGACTTTACTGCAGAGCTGCTGGAGTGGGCAGGGAGGGATCTGGAGGGGACTCCCACTCTCTCCCCAGAGGCAAGATCAACTTTTAACTACTTTTCTCATGCTGCCTGGTTATTTTTTTTTTCTCATTTATAATCTGATCATGCTCCCTTTCACCCCTGGAAACAGCCCTTTAAGTGTTCCAGAGGAGATAGTTTTTATTTCCCCCACTTCTTTTGTATTTTCTGTTCTCGCTACCCCTGAGCTCAGTCCCTGCTTCAGCACCTGAGGATCTCTTGGAGTCAGAGTTGAATCCTGATTTCCATGTGAGGCCAACAAAAATGGCCTCTACAGCAACTTTTTAATAACTTTTTCCATTATTCTGTACACTAATTTTACCAGTCTCAAATATATAATTAGACAGATAAAGCCTACAGATAAATCCAAGCCCCTACTAATCTCTTTTGACCACTCAAAATTCCTGCAGTCAGGCTACGTAGGAGCAAATGCAATTCCAATTTATTTTAATGGGAATTCAGGATTTTCAGATCGTGGCTGATTAAAACTGCTCCTGATACCAATCCGTTGTAAATTATTCTTGTTTTGCATAACCCCCAAACATATTAATTTGCTACTTAAAACTGCCTGCTGCTGACAATTAGATAACCAGGCTGTCAGTCCAAGTTTTTCCCCACTGAACTTGGCAGGGTTGAAGTGGCTTTTTTCTGCCTCACCTCTGGGAGTCCCTCCCCAAAGAGCCAATATTAAATTTAGCAAAAATGAAGAGTGAATAATCACATGGATTCTGAACTGCTCATCCAGGCCAACTCTTCTCCTGCCTAAGTTGGAACTGTTTCAGGAGCACTTAGGAAACTGAGTTATTTTAGTAAGCTGGAATATTTGGCTGTGGAAATAACGTAGTAATTTTTTTCCTGTATATTGGGAGGGATATTACTTAGGTATTGCACACAGCTTCTACTTTTTACTTGGACTGTGGTATCTTAGTGCAAATTAATGTTGAGGTAGTAGACCTATTTGAAATTAAAAGGAATTAAATGACAAAATGCTAATTAAAAATTTTTAGACTCCCCTTTCTATTGTTGTTTCATGATTGTTTTCTACTGTTTTCTTTATATCCTTAAATATTTCCTTCCCTCTATTGATGGTCCTGTAGTTAATTAAATTTGGTATTTGTTAACAGGCTTAATTTTCAAATTGTTATGGTTGTACAAAGCTTTTCTGGGGCAGAAATTGCCTAATCAAAAGTAGCCCTTGGAAGGGCCATGGGTTTCTTTTTTAGACCTTTTTTTCAGAGAAAGTTCTCTTTAAAAACACCTGAAGAAGTCAAAAGGTAGAAAAAAATTGGAGAGGGAGCTCCACTGCATCCTTTCCCACCTGTTCCAGATGCAAGGGGAAAATGGGTTGGGTTTATTTGGTAACTGCTGCCATTATAGCTTCCTTAAAATGATTGATTATTAATTATACACAAGGAATCCACCATGGATAAGCATTCCTGATTTCTGAGAGATGTATTTTCCTTCCTCTGCTACTTTGGAGGTTTTGTGATGTAGGTGAAGAGCCTTGGGATCGTGTTGCCTTAAACTTGTGAGGTGATCCCTTTGTAAACCAGGAGTTTTAGAAGAAAGGAGGTTTTTTTCAATAGAAAGAAGCTTGTTTGTTTTAAATAGAACACTGTCCTTTATTACTAGATGAGCTCTAACTCCTGTTCTGATTTTGTTGTGCCATAGATGTAAAAGATGCAGAAAAAACTGTGATGAGAATGAGGTAAAAAATATCCATATCTTACTGTAGGCTTTGGGGAGTGCATGGAGCAGGGGGCGGGAAGAGATTTTCAGTATTAAATGCCAATCTAGGCTTTTATAATGTGATATAAAAACCTGATATTTTCAAGAGGGTCGAAAGCAATGCTGACAGCAGTTTCAGTTCTTTAAGAAATCATGTCTGTAAAACCAACTTTCTTTTCAGAGCTGGCAGTACTGCAGGTATACAAAGACTGACAGGTATAAATCATCCTAAAAACCACAAGGCTGGAATTTCTGCCCCTGGCTGCTAAGCAGCTTAATGTGAAAGGTGAATTTATATAATTATTTTGCCCACTGCAGATTCAGATATTCAGAGTGAGAGAATTGAAGGGTGCACAGGAAGTGCTCCACGTGTCCCTCTGGGAATTACTCCTCCTTCATGCCCAAAATCATCCACTGAATTTAGGATTTACTGTTCCTGTCAGGTGTTGTTAATCAATAACTAAATATTTGAGGATTCTTGCCTCAGGTATGGGATATTGAGACAGAGCTGGAATAGTGTTGAGTGATGAGCCATCCATAATTTTTTACTCTTAGTTAAATCATTAATGTTTATTACCTGCACTGCTATTTCTAAAAATATCACTCAGGTTCCAATGTCAGTGTGATACTAGAACAAATAGTTGATAATAAGTTCAACTGTATTTCAATTATTAGTTCAAAATTACTTCAAATATATGAAAATCAGTTTGATTTTTCATGGTAGTGAAATGGCATAAGGTCAAAAGAGATTTGGAGAACAAAACATTTCAGTTCATGTCAGGGATTGACCAAGACAATAAAGTTCTATTGTTTTCATATTAAATTATTTCAATCTCCCTGAAAATCTTTCTTCTTCCTTTCTTCTTCCCTGCACTGCAAGATAATAAATTTACACTAAAACCAGAGTTTTGAACAACTGCTGAACTTCTCATTTTATCTCAGTCAAATCCTCTTACAACTAGAGAAAGGCCAAATTGTTTGTATTTCTGTGTTATGAAAATGTAGTGGGGGAAACTATCTATAAAATGTTCACTTTGTAAAGACTTCACTGGATTTTGGATGCAGCTTATGTTACATGCAAACAATTCCGATGGAATGTTTACAAAGTTATATATAGTGTGGGAAGAAAGATGACTCTACTTATTATCATTAAAAAATGCCCAACAGGTAAAGCACAAGGAGGGTGCCACCAAGCAGGCAGGGCAGTGATATTTCTCACTTAGAGGGTAACCGGGAGGACTAAACCAAATTTATGAGCATTGCCTCACTCTTTTCTAAACTGGGGCTGTTGGCAGTTGTTAAATCAGTGGTAAGTGTTACAGCTCTTAAGTTACATTATTCATCAAGAATAACAAGCCTGCTTGCTGCTTGCCTCTTTCAAATGCTTGCTGCACACACATTTAACCCAGTCTTCACTGCAGCCAAGAGAATAAATGAAAAAAAAAGCAAAATGTTCCTTAAGAGTGAATCCCAATGCAGAAGGAAAGTTTTCCTTGCTAGGGAACAGCTAAAAAGTGCAAATAGATTTAGTTCACAGCTGGGCCTGAGCAGAGCAGCTCAGAATTCCTGTCCCAAGTGGCACAGAGCAGCAGAGAAGATGGTGATGGTGCTGGAGGAAGCTCCCTGTCCCCAGCCCTGCCCAGACGGGGGCATTCAGTATTTATTTAGCACTTCTGAAGGAGGTTCAGTGCACAGTTGGTTTATAAGGAGGTTTGTAACTCTGGGAAGCTGTCACAGCCTCACTCCGTGATGTCAGGGCAGCAGATCACAGCACTGATGGCGTTCCTGTCAGTGGGAGATCATTGCAGATTATTTGGGCCAGAACAGGACATTTTGCTGATGCATTTTGACAGCACCTCCAAAATACAGTTGTACTTTGCCTGTCGTGAGCACTTGTTGTGTATTTCTAATCTGACACACAGGACAGGCAGCAAGGAGAGGAGGAAGGAAAAAAAAATATAAAAGCTTTAGTGACTTACATGGGCATTGTGACTGGTACACTCTCACTGGATTCCTGTCTGAAGCACAGAGCCTTTTATAGAAGAAAAACTCTCCATGGGATGCTCACAGCTGACATGCACCCTTATTCTGTGGGTTTGCTGGGGAGAGGAGCTGCTGGACCATGGCTTTGCAGTAAGACATGGTTTAAGGAAGTTCTTCTAGGGTTATATTCTAGTCCAGGGTTATCCTGTGGTACACATTTCATCCCAGCACAAGGCTGGGAGCTCCATTTGTGGCTGGAAGGCTTAATGGGATCTCACCAGTCTGCAAAGCTTTTGTGTCAGGTAGTGTAGAGATTGTGTAGAGATTGGTCCATCAGCCCTGGGCTCTCAAAAATGCACCTGCCTAGTAGTGAATGTGAAATTTGTAACCATTTGATCAAGAACAAACTTTTTTCCTGTTCTCCTCTCTGTACTGGCTTTTAAAATGTAGCATTTAGAGAAAAAATGTCTTGATGGTGTGTGTGCTGGAAACCAGTTGTCCCAGTCCAAGTTATATCAATAAGCAGCTAAATATTTCTGTTATAACTTTAGTTTTCAAGAACAGATTTTATTGATTTGATTGTTTAAAATGGTTTTTGGGTTTTGTGCTATTTTGTACCAGTTCTGCTTTTTTGTGCCACTTTGTACCAGTTTAATGCGTACAGCTTTCTTTTTCTGGATTCTTTCTTGTTCTTGAAACTTAATCCAACAAAGAAGAAAGCCTTTTTTATTGTCTTGAGTTTTGTTCAGAAAAAGTAAAATAGATCTTTTAGAAACAGACCTGCGATCAGAGTTTTGCTAAGCAAAGTAACCAGATGGAATTTGACTTCCCCATTACCAGGATAAAGCACAAAAGTTATTTCAGCTCAACTGGAGAGGCTCAAACCTCTTAGTAAACTGCAAAGAATTCTAGCAGGAGTAGCTGAGAATATTCCTAGTAGGGAAAAAAAAATTCACCCTATTCTGCTTCAGTTGGTCCTTATAGATACAGAATGCCAAATCTCATGGTGGATTTCCTAAATGCTTCCATCTTTTGAGGGTTTTGGATGTCCTTTCAGCCTCTTTGGTTTCTGCTTTTGGCTGTTAAAGTAAGAAGTGGGGAAAAATAAATATAAACCAATGTTGTAGTTAAATCCATGGTGTTTGCAATATTGTTTCTTCACTCAGAAAATGGCATGATGTCTGTATAGTAAAACCTTTCTTGTAACACAATGCAGGGTCATGAAAGGCATTGTAATGTTGGGTTTTGGTTCTTTTCCCCATAAAGTCCAGTGGAATTGCAAACTTTTAATTGAACACGTGGCATTGGATATCAGCACACGGTATTATTTGTTAAAAAAGCACAGAGCAATGCAAACTTAGTTTCCTGTCCTTTGTGATGAATTTTCTGCCTTGAGAAGTGAATGCTGTTGGAGAATATTGAGTTCTTGTTCTTGTTACTGATTGTAAGGAAGTATTTCATTCTGCAGTAAATGCCCTGTAAAATGCAATACATCAGATTCTTTGTTTTCTAAACAGCTGAGATTCTGCCCCCCTTGGATTCACACAGGTAGCAGGCAAGTGAATAAAAATGCTGAATTGGGGGATTTTTTTTAAAATTTACATTTAATTGGTTTTTTGTATAGCGGATAATTGCTTACCCTGCAAACATTTTTAATACATGCACACAAAATGCATGTTAGGTAATTAAGAAATTTCTTTTTAAAAGGAAAAATACCAAGGAAGAAGAGGAAAAAGCTAAAGCACACGATGTAGAAATGCACTTGGGTGTTCAGATAGTTTTGCAAAAGCCTTTCTTTTCAGCTGTGAGAAGATTGTCAGCTCACAGATGTCCCCAGGGGCTGGAACTGTTTAATTTTCAGCCTTTCTGCTGGAAGGATGAAAATACAGTTGGAGAAAAAGGCACATGCAGAGAAGAGAATGTTCTGACAATGATGAAGCCTTAATGTTTTGGGTCTTTTGTTTAAAGCTTTTCTTTGGCAACCACTGAAACCTCTCTGCACAGGATGATATCTGTTTATATGTTTAATGGATTTAGATAAAATCATCCTCCTTTTGCCAGGTTCTGACAGCACAGAGCTGTTTGAAGACTGGTGCTCATGGCTTTAGTCTACATTAGCAAGGAGTGTGGCCAGATAGGAGCAGCTCAGTGGCATTCAGCAGCTGGAATTAGGGACTCTGTGCCAATGCCAGGACGATTTGTGCATTCAAGTTTCACTTCAGAAATTCTCTATCAGGTCCTATAGACTTCCTGTAGCAGGGAGAACCTCTTCCAGTATACCTGGAAAATATATATTTGTGAGGTCTGGACACACTTTATGTTGTGAATCACATGACAAGAGGGAGAGAAATGGGATTTTGCTTTCAAAGTGTGGCTAAAATACTTATATAGATGCAGCCATTAAGTGGCATTAACAGCATCACTAGCAAAGCAATGGCTGTTTCCTGTACACTACAAATTACAGCCATTTTTTGATACCCTAAATTATATCCTGGATTTAATAACAGTGGCTTAAACCTTAGGGATTTTTTTTTTTCCTACAGGTTTAAGTGCCTGCCATTGCAGCAGCATTTCTCTTCTTAAGAGCTTCCCTTTCCCAGCACCAGCTCTCAGTGAATTCAAGAAGTAATAACTCAGTGGTTAGCAGTGAAAGTAGCACTGAATAAGGCACAGGCACACAATTTCAGCTTCAACTTTAGCTTTTCAGCTCCTGTTCACATCAGTGCTGAAAAATGTGAACTTTGGTTTTGGTTTGGGGATTTTTTGGTTGGTTGGTTGTGTTTTGGAAGGGAGGACAGTAAAGTATCTCCAGAGTTTGCTTCCTCAACTTCATGTGCCTCTGGCCATGCCTTGCCTCCTGTAGTTGAGTTCAAAAATATGGTAAAATTGGGAAAAAGGACTAACTTTGAGGTATGAGAAAGTGAGAATTTGTAGGGAAATGAATGTGCAGACATTCTAGTCACTGGCCAATAGCTGAGCCATTTTATTTCTATTTTATCAGCATCTGGTATATTTAGTATTGTGAAGTTGTCATATTTAAGTCCCCTCACAAATCCCAGTGCACCCCCAAAAGAACTCGACACGGTGCAAGCAGTAAAAAATAAAAACTTGGTTGAATTATCAACACTGTTTTCAGCACAAATCCAAAACACAGCCCCATAGCAGCTACTGTGAAGAAAATTAATCCTACCCCAGCCAAAAGCACCATTAGAAATAGATTGTCTTTTTTATGGCAGTGGGCTGCTTGTGACAGGTACTGAATTAACAGCTCAAGAAACCCAAGTCCTCTCTTTTTTACAACAAAATAAGTTCAGCAAGGGTGAAGGGAACACAAACTTCCCCCACACTGCTCGAGCAATGTGCCTCAACCCCGACCTGAGAGCAAACCTCTGAGGGAAAAAGGCATTTGTTAAATTTCTTTTCCAATTAATTTGACAGCTCTGCCGAGACTCCTAACAAAAGTACTAATTCATGCAAATTGCAGTAGTGGACCTGTGTCACTGGGGAGCTGGGCTGGGCTCTCTGAAACATCACACAAGCCACCAGGCAGCATTTTGATTAGAAGGTGACACTGGGTTTGGAGCCTATTCTGCATTAATTTTCTCCCAGGGACAGCAGCAGACTCCTGTATGTGCTAACAGAGGTGGAAAGGTGCAAAAAAAAAAAATATTCAGCATCATCGTCTTCCCTCCATCCCTGAGAGAAAATTTATACCTTTTATATGTCTGAATTAACTGCTCTGACTTGGATCTGTGCATTGACACACTGGGAGAGATTTTCCATGGATTGCTCAAAATAAAAAGCAAAACCCAAAACAAAACAAAGCCCAAATGTGTTAGAGAGCAAGATATAACCTGTAGTCCAAAATATAAATCAATTTCATCAGACATGTTATGGAAAAAATAAGAACATTTTCCACTGTATAAATGACAGTGTAGGAACAGAGATGGGTATGATCAAAGGATCAGAAGATATTCCTGTAAAGGCTGATTGAAAAGTTTGTGTTTGTTCATCAGAGAGAAGATAAGCTCGTGATAGATCTTTGTAAGATGAGGAATGGCTTTGAGAGGACACTTCAAGAGCAGCTGGTCTTCCTGTCATGTAATAAAAACCAAGGGAACATTGATTTGGTGAAAAAAATAACAAATTTAAAGGTAAATTGAAGGAAAGATGATTTTTTGTACTTCACATCAACTACCTAAACTGGAGCAGAATGTACTGTGACCAATAATTTGCAAAAAAACCCCAAATATTGGATTGTCTGCATGAAGGACACTACAATGATGATTAACATATTTGTTAAAAAATAAATTAACAGATATCTCTAACCCTATATTTCCAGGCTTTTGAAATAGTATTTGAGTTGTAGGTGTGAAGGTGAAATAATTAGGAATGGCAAACGGTGATTCCCTTGGCATTCCTCTTGCACTTCCATGTGGTGTTAACATCAGATGTGAGATGGGCACTGGGTACGGATCTGCATGGAAATTAATTTCTTCTTTATTTATAGTACCTTTCCTGTTCTGAACCTGTTCATCTGCCCTGCTTTGGGCACAGGGAAGTTACACAAACAGCCCCAGGCCAGGACAGTTGGGTTTTTTACTCATTAGCTAAATCTACCTGCAGGGATTACCAGGCATATCTTGATTTTTTTCTCAGAAACACCTTATCACAAGCTGGTAGCCTGTAGGACAGGGACTGCCAGGTTTGTTTGCTCTACTCTGAGGGGGATTGGTTGTTCTTATTTTGATTTTTTTTTAGAGTTCTGACATAGAAGGGGGAGGCTGAGCAAAGACTAAACCTGAGCGTTGTTGCAGTTTTCCCTTTGTGGCACTCTCGGCCTGAATTAATTTTTATTTAAAATTTACTGGTTGAAGCCATCACAATACCATGTCTGGTTTGCCTTTGAGGAGTTTGTAGTGTAATTTCAGCTCAGGGAAAAAGCATTCTTTGCTTTTTATCCTTGCCAACTGATCATTTAAAATTCTTTATGTGTGTATTTGTACAACCTTTTCTCTTTTACAGTTCGAGTTGGTTCTGGTGGATTTTTCTCTGGTATTGCTTTTATTTAGATTTGAAATTACAGTGCCTCTTGAATTAGCAAGTCATTTTCCATCTCTCTGCAGATAAGGTGTTTTTTTGGAGAACAAAACATGCAACTGCTTTGTTTGATGAAATGATAGCTTAATCTATCTCAGGCTTTTAGTTAGGAAAACCTCTTGTTTAGGGAAAGCAAAATCTAGTGCTTATAAATATTAAATTCCTGATTTAAACACCTGTTTAAGTGACCAACTAAGATTTCTTTCCCCCAAAACTGACAGCAGAGAAGCCTCAATGTCTCACACATTTTGAAACCAGGTGCCTGCATGCCCACAAGTGCGAACCTCTTTGCTGTAAAGCTGTTTTAGGTCCGCAATCTTTGACATTGCACTTTAAACAAAGCTGCTGGCAGCACTCCTGGCTGAAATTCAGGGCACAAAAAGAGACCCAGAGGCCCTGCAAGGCACAATGTGCAGCTCTTACAGCCTGTGGTTGAAAGGTGCAGTGTTGCTCCCTCAGGACAGTGCTATCTCTTATGTACATATAATTAATATGTCTGCCAGTAACAGTTATTAAACAAAGAACAGGAATTGTTTCTGCTGAATGGCTTGACCTGGGAGTAAAGCCAATTTAGGAAGCATCTGATTAAAATATGTTAAGGTCACAGATCACTGTAAAATATGAAGCAGGCAGGAAAAAAGCAGAAGTTTACTCATGAGGAAGATTAAATACTACTGATTTTTTTTTTTTTCTTTGTGCTAGCAGCAGCTTTCAGGTGTTAAAAATGAAAAGTTCTCATTCTGAAGAGTGTTTTTCTAGAGACATTTCAGTGTCACCTTGCACTGGATCCATATCTCATGCATGATGTAAGAACACAAATACTAAGAACATTTGTAAGTTTTGATTTCTTCAACAGACAGAATGGAATCCTACAGGCAAGGAGAGAAAGTCAATATCCTTAACCTCTTTCTGGGGATATTCTTACACTAGTGGTAATGGGGTCCAATCACAACAAGAGCTTTTATCCCTCATTAGAGCCTTTCTCAGTCTTATTCCCCTCTTCCCTCAGGTGCCAGCACCAAGCCCATCACAAAGAAAGCCTGCTCTGCATGTACAGCAGTAGCCTTTTGTTTTGAGAGCTGCTCACTTAAGTGGTGCCTTTTAATTCAGGTCTGATGACAGAAAGTGTGCCTGAAGTTCAATGGAAATATGAATCAAAAATAGACTCTAATTTATAGAAGCCTTTTTGGGCTGAGTTGGTATTCAAGAAGTTACATAGGGGCTCAGGAGAGACAGGGGATGCTACAGACATATAGAATGCCAGAGAATTTATGGCTTTTCAAACACTAATAAACAACCAGAGCTGCTGAAGGGGATTTCATTGCTCTGAGGGATTTTGAGGGAAACCTCCGTTATAAAGTCTGCTGGTGAATGGGGTGAAAAAAAAAAAAAAAAAAAAAAAA
>WEZZ01014775.1:0-26062 GCA_013400585.1 Chloropsis cyanopogon | reverse complement strand
TTTTTTTTTTTTTTTTTTTTTTTGGTCTGACAGACAAAGACAGAAAGTGCAAGACAGCCTGAGGGGAAGACATGAGATTGGGATGCCCTTGCTGGGGTATATTGGGACAGCAGGAATCTGACTGGCTCACCCCCTGGTGGAATGACCATCACCACCTTTTCTTAAATGAGGTCCATGATTTTCCTCCTGAGGGATGAAAGAGACACTGATTAATGGAGCAGTTTCTCTTCTTCACCCCTCTGAATCTGTCTACTTCTAATGCAAACTTGCTTACTTATGTTAAATTCATTGCTTTTACTAAAATACTGGTGGAAGGGTCTTTCTTTTGGTCATTGCATTAAACTAGCTTATGTATTTATTAAGAGATTCTACTACATAGAATAATAAATACATCATTGCCTCATGTGTGGCTGCCCATAAATGTAAAAGTGTCCCTTCAAACTGATGGTTAAGCAAAACCTTCAGAGTTTAATATCTGGTAGCAAGTTTCCATGAGAAGTTTTGACGGAAGTGTTGATATTTATTCCTTGTTGTGTTTGCTTAGTTATTATTGCTGGTTAAGAAGTGGACTGGCATCCTTTCTTTTCTGCCTGGCTTGTTGTCTCAGGGCTGGGAACAGAGGCAGTAAAGTCACCGGAGGTTCCTCTATCACCCAGAGGGGCTCGCTCCAGGTGCCTCGTGGGGCAGCACGTGGGAGGGAATTTCACTCAGGTGTTTGGCACCAGGGGCAAATCAACAAACCTGCCTTGCCCAGGTGTTTATTTAGGTTTTGGTGATAGGCAATAACAATCCCTCCCTCCTCCATCACTTACAAAGATGCTGGGATATCTGTTCAGACCTTTTTCCCACCACAGGCTGCCCATCTAAAGACTTTGCTAATCCCAAAAAATCATTTTTATACAGGTCATGCAAGTTCCTGTTAGTATCAGAGGCAGCTCATTGACATGATGAAAAATGGAAGAGATCTTTCTCTGTTCAGGTTATTTTCTTGGCTTTGGCTTGCTTGCTCCTGAGCTGATGAACTGAAGAGATGTAGTTTACAATCAGTGTGCCCTTGTAAGAAAATGTTAGCAGCAGAGAGAGGATAAAGTTAGTTTCTTATGAAAGGTAAGGCCAATGTTTTGGTAAATTAAGCAGAATAGGAGAAAAAGGAGAGAAGTTCTCAAAATGAAGCATAGAAAATGTTTCTTCTTATTGGTGCAATACACTGGTTTGTTTTCCAGGCAAAATTAAATGCAAACCCAAGCTGAAGCATGAACTCCATTCTACCAAGACGTTTTGTTTCTGTCAGCTCTGATTATGAGAAAAATCTGTAATTTTAGACCATAAATGTCTGCAAACTGTGATCCACATATGGGTAGGTTCCAGGGCAGTAGTCACACGTTAGAATCACGATGTCCACGGAATTTAAAACTCTGTCCCTGTTTCTTTGCAGCCTGCCGAGCTGGGTTCTACAAAGCCTCTGCTGGCAATGTGAAGTGTGCCAAATGCCCCCCTCACAGCTCCACCTACGAAGATGCATCTCTGAACTGCAGGTGTGAAAAGAATTACTTTCGCTCTGAGAAAGACCCTCCATCCATGGCTTGCACCAGTGAGTAGCATCATTCTGCTCGGGGCTGTCATTCTTGCTGCTCCATCTGTCCCTCCACAACAGCTCGCTTGCTTGCTTCCTCTCATGTCCCACTGCGGTCAGCCATCCTCTCCCTCTCCTGTCTTCTTGAGTGTTGGACAGGCTGCAGGAAATTGGTGGGCTGGGGTTTGTGTCTTCTCTCTTTTCATTTTCTCCTTCTTGTACCTTGTTGGACTCGAGAAGGAGAAATAGGATTTTTATATTGCTGCCGGTACTCAGCCCTCAATCCTCAGCTGCACCCTGAGGGGACTCTTTATTTATAAAAAACATGGTTCTTGTTAGCCTGGGTCTGTAATCTAGTGATATACTGCAGGAAATCCACAGGAAATAACCAGAAGAGTTTGGTTATTAATGTTCTTTACTTTTATATTTCTGCACCCTTGTGTCACTGATGGTATAGAGGACAGTAAAGAAGGCAACACATTAACTCCATCATTCAGAAGGCATGACAGGCAAAAGCCCCTACTTTATTCAGATGTCTTCTTTTACATCTTAATTTGCTACAGGTGGACCTGATTGGTCATTTAATTAATACATTTCACATGATTGGCTGATTAAGAGGACACCCATTTGGTAAGCAATCCACAAGGAAAACAATTGTCACAAACACCAGGTGCAGATTGTTTGGAATTCTTTTCTCTGAGCTTCTCACAGCTTTTTCCAGGACTATGCCTGGGAAACGATCTGTTTCTCCCTGTGACCAGCCACCACCACACTTTTGTTACTCCCATTTTCACAGAATCACAGAATGACCAGGTTGGAAAAGACCTTCAAGATCATTGAGTCCAACCCATGCTTTAACACTTCAACTAAACCATGGCACCCAGTGGCACATCCAGTCTCTTTAAACACTTCCAGGGATGGTGACTCCACCACCTCCCTGGGCAGATCATTCCAGAACTTTATCACCCTTTCTGTAAAAAAGGTTTTACTAATATCCAACCTATATTTCCCTTGTCACAGCTTGAGACAGTGTCCTCTGGTTCTGTCTGGAGAAAGAGACCAACCCCACCTGACCACAACCACCTTCAGGGAGTTGTAGAGTGATGAGGTCACCCCTGAGTCTCCTTTTCTCCAATCTAAACAACACTCAGGGTTCCTCAGTTGTTCCTCACAGGGTTTGTGTTCCAAGGCCCTCACCAGCCTTGTTACCTCCTCTGGACATGTCCCAGTGTCTCAAGGTCCTTCCCAAACTGAGGGCCCAGGACTGGACACAGCCCTCGAGGTGTGCCCTCACCAGTGCCCATTTTGGAGCAACCCTTCAGGAGAAAACCTCACTCCCTGATTTCCCTTCCACAGGGCCACCATCCGCCCCGAGAAACGTCATCTCCAACATCAACGAGACCTCGGTGATCCTGGACTGGAGCTGGCCCCTGGACACGGGGGGCAGGAAGGACGTCACCTTCAACATCGTCTGCAGGAAATGCGGCGGCGGCGGGGCCTGCGAGGCCTGCAGCGACAACGTGCGGTTCCTGCCGCGGCAGAGCGGGCTCACCAACACCACGGTGACCGTGGTGGACCTGCTGGCACACACCAACTACACCTTCGAGATCGACGCTGTCAACGGGGTGTCCGACCTGAGCACCCTCTCCAGGCAGTTTGCTGCTGTCAGCATCACCACTAACCAGGCTGGTGAGTCTCACAAAAAGCTGCTGGGTTTTTTTTTTTTGGTTTCCTCGCCCTGACTTACAGAATTTTCTCTCTGCTAGGGTGGCTAATTGACTTGGGTATTGCTATAAAAGTAAAAGCAGAAACAAACCCAGTGTGTGCTTCTGTCAAAGAGCCTGGCAGCATGACTGTTCTGATTAACTCCCTGTTCCCAGTTAATAGTCTCTAATAGCAGGCTCGCATGATTCCTTAGCCAGAATGTGTTTTATTAATAAAACCAGATTTTAATAAAACACTCATTTCAATAATCTCCAACGTAAATTACTGTAGTAATCTTAGTGATTAATTTTGATTAAATAGAAGTGAAAAAAGGGCTTTGATGTTAGACACATAAAAAGCTAACATTAAATCAGAGAGGTTGAAAACACAGCTTTTTTTTGCTTTTTTTTTCTCCTTTACAAGTTGTCTCACCAACTCTGAATTATTGCCAGCATGATGGGGGTGTGGAGCTGAGTACTGAATTAGATCGTGGTGTCACAGCTGATGGGGCACAGAGGGGCTGCTCTCTTTCTGTGGAGACTTATTAAAGCCTTTGAGGCCCTGCAGGAGCATGGCAGTGTGCCCTGGCTGTTGGATCAGAGCCTTTGTCATCGCTGCACTGTTCTGCCATTTGCTTCTCATTTGACATGGCTCCATTTATCTGGAAGTTGTGAAGAGCCTAGACTCTTCCCTGGCATTTCCTTAGGTGTAAAATTTTTAGGAGCAACGTTTGGCAGTGAAGAGAGACGCTAGATGCTGAGATTTCTCTAGTTGTGCTCCATGCAGCTCCCATCAGGAGGCTCTGTTCAGAAAACATGCATGTGTTCAGTAAGCCTCCTCCCACGAACTCCCATCCCACGCCATGTCCCCAAAATACTTCAGATTCTGCCTTCCTGAAAGCACAGACAAGTTAACCTTGTTCTGAGTAGGCATGCTCCTGGTGGGCCGTGTTATTGCGATAACAGGGTGCGTGTTTTCTCCTTAAGTCACAGATCAGCTGTAGTGGGAGGCACAAAAATGTGAGAACAGCCAATTTCCTGACCCCAGTCCCTACATTTCCCAGTGCCCTGGTGGGCTGTCTAACTGTGCAGTAGGCAGACAGAGGTGAATCTACCCAATTCAGCCCTGGAACCTGCATTTTATGTCCATTCAATTTGTTACTGTTATAGCTCATTGTTCTGGATTTTCGGATCAGTGACTTGGAGCATCCTTGTTGAGTTGCCCTCTTTTCTCGTGCTTCTTTGCTCAAAGTTGTTGCCTTTCAGCCTGTTCATCACCACAGCAGTTAGAAATCACCTGAGGACAGTCCAAAAAAATAAACTGGGCAGGATCAGGGAAGTTCTTTCTCTGCAGAGGCCTCCTGCTTTGCAGCCTGCTTCCCTAGGGCCCAGAGCTGCTGCCTTTGCACTGCAAGGTGGATTTTGATTTTGTTGTGGAACTCACAGTACCTGGGATGTGGCAAATTCCAAAGCATTTCTGGCAATAGCAGCTCTGTTCACTGTAACCCACAGGCTGCTCAAGCAGTTTATTTTCTACTTTTATGCATGGCCCATTTTTTCTTTAAGTACATTTAAGTGATGTGGGTTAGTACAGGCTTAGTTGTGCTATCTCTTGATCATGCCAATTGGTTTTACTGTATTAGAATTCCCTTAGAAACATTGCAAGTTGTTAAAATTAGACCTTAAGTATGTATAGATGCAGGCTCTTGAAGTATAATTACAAAAGTATAATTTGTCTTGCATTCCCTCCCTGGTCAGATGACAAAAGGGATAGATCAGAAGCACATTTTTAGCTCTGTAAGGTCTAGAATGCTGTCCCAAGAGGGTTTTTCTACAGCTTTATCCTTAATTTCCATGTACCATGTCCAAATGGGTCTGGGTTGCTGTGAGGGGTCACAAATCCAGGTTAGAGAGAGGCAGAGCAGGCAGAAGGAGCAAAATGAAAACCCTGTAGAGGGTAGATGGGAACAAGAGGGTCAAGTCTATGACCCTCTTTTTGCAGCAACATTTTCCTGGCAGCTGCTCCCCATCAATCTGAATATTCTGTCTCAAAACACCAACTTTGCATCTGCATCTTCCTGAACTCTTACCCCTTCCATTATTTAGTGATGATTCAGTGTTCATGCTTCCAGCAAAATTATTATTAACATCAAAGGTTAGTGAAAATAATTAAACTTTCTGTACTTTTCCAATCTGCTCATGCCAATCCCCAAATATTTTGCCTTTTTCCCCCTAACACCTCAGTTCTTTATTGCATTGATCATAAAATAGATTGTTTTCTTTTGACCCCTAAAAGCATACTGTAACAGCTTTAAATGGAGCTAGTTCTTAGAGGATTTAAGGCTTTTTAACCCAAGGTCTCAACAGTGCAGCTGCAAAAGGTGGTAGGAACTAAATTCAGCTACAATAAGGCAATGTCAGCACTAAATTCCAGAGAGTTTTGTGCTGTCACATCTCCTGGCATCAGCAGAGGGACAGAGGGGACGTGCTGTAACAAGAGACTTCTTCAGATTGTGTCCTCAGCTCACCACAGCCCTTCCACACAATTCAGGGAGGATGCAGATAGGTGCCAAAAGTAAATAAATTGGAGAATAAAGAGGAAACATAAGAGGCTTTTTGTGGGCTAAATTTTGGCTAGAAATGTCGGTGTTTTCCTCATAACTGTAGAAATTGAGTATGCTTCTCAACTGAAACCTTAAAAGTGCCTTACCCTGAGTTTTGGCCAGTTGTGCACCTGCAAAATTTTGATTCCTTTCTCTGTCAGGGACTTTTCCTAGAGGAAGCTTAGAGAGCAACCACCCCTGCATCCAAACTGAGGCATCTTATGCAAAGCTAAATTATAAATAATAACAAAACCCCAGATCCAGCTTATATCACCTCAATCTTCCCTAAACAAGCAGTAGTTTGATTATCTGGAGTCTCCTCCTTTTATCTTTTATACTTCTAAAAGCCAGGAAGCAGAACAAGCCATGTAATTTGTTTTATCATCTTGCTTAATCATTGAACCCAGGCATGAAAAGCCGTAGGAAATCAGTTTGTTTAAGGAGAAGGTAACCAGTAAAGCACTACAAAGATTTTTACGAGAGGCCAGGATGAAAATTATTTAAAAAATAACCTTTTGAACAAAAATAAGGTAGAGATAGAGAAATTGGGATCATTAGGAGTGTTGAAGGGCAGACATGGCTGGTTTGCAGTATCTTGATCTCCCTGTGCCATTGAAAATTCCAAGCCTTATGGTAATTTCAGCTTGGAAGGATAAACATTTACAATGGAGAATGAACCAGTCAATTCTTCAGTCCTGTTTTAAGTAGAGACTTCTGTGGCTCCTTGGAAGGCTTGTTAAAACCTCCTCAGAACCAGAATTTTATTTGCCTGAAATCTCTGGCTTCAAGGGAATAAGTTCAGCCCCAAGCTTTGTTTCAGTGTATGTATTTGATTATTTGCAGGTACTTTGATGCTATTTATGTGCTCAGCCTGCACTGCACTGTCTTCAGCAGCTCACAAATGATGTGTGATGCTCCCTGTTTAAATAAAATCCATATTTAGAGAGGGTTGTGTGCACTTTACAACCCATATCCCAAGGCAAGTCCCTTAAGTAGATCTGTCTTCTAAGAGAGACAATTTGAGAGAGGCACAGATGTTTGGGGGAATGATATATTTCTTTCTTTCCCTATGGCCCTTATAAAAAGGACAAGAAGATAGACTTATTAAAAGTGAGCTAATGACATGATGTAGGGAGTCTCTGGTTCACTGACTGTTATTACAGCTGTGCCCCATTACGTACTGAATACCTAGGACATGCTTGTTTTCCTGAATGACATTTATCTTTGGAGTTTCAAACATTCCTGGCATAAATAAAGATTTTACGCTCTTCAAATGTGTTTTACAGTTCAGCCCAGAGGCTATTCCAGGATCATTTTAACTCAATAAAACTCCTTTAGGGATATAAAAGGGAAGTGTTTTAACAATGTCACTCCATGCATAGCCTGTTATTAGCTGGAGATGTTCTGCCTGCAAAGTCTTTGATCCCTTTTCCCCTGAACGTCAAGGAAGCTCTGCCAAGGCTTCAAAGTCTGTGACACACACTGGGCTCTTCAGTCCTCGTGTGAACACTCCTGACCTGACTGAAAGTTCACAGGTGAAGTTTGTGGCTCTGAGAGTTTTTCTCTTTCAGAGTTTTCAGTCGGTTTTTCCACAGCTCACGGTGAGGTTTTATTCAGCAGTTGGCGGATAATGGTTTGCTTTGTTTGCTTCTGTTAGTCTGTCTCATTTAATATCTTAGCTTGGTACAGGAGTAAAAATGAAGAAATGCAGGTGAGCAGGATGCTTAGTCCTCTGTTAAATAATAAACCTTAGGCCTCTGTCTCTCTCTGTTACCTGTGCTGGCATTCTCAGTAATCACTGAGGGAAATTGTGTTCCTCTTGATTGTAAACACAGCTATCAATTTGCTTTTTGAAGCAATTCCCTCTAGGCAATTTGCAAGCTGGGGAGAGGTGGGAAAAATTGTTTCTTTGGGTTTGGGGGCTATTTCTGCAGTGGGAATTATGAACGTAAAAAGTGTCAGCTTCTACAGCAAAAAGCTTCTTTTTAGCATTCCTTTTAATAAACTGTATCTCTGTGTATATTCAAAAAAGGTTTTAAATCAAACAAAAATATTAAATCATCTCCAAATCCAAAAGCATGTGAATGATGTCAGCACCTTTCAAGTCCTTTCCTGATGAACCTCCACAAAAGCAGTTGCTCCAAATGACAGGGCAAGAAGTTTGAGAAATGTTGTTTACATTCTTGTTCTGAGCAGGTGGGAAAAAACCACTGACAGACCAGTTCAGGAGCTCTTGGTGATTACTTAAAAGGAGAGAAAATATTTTCTATCATCAATTACTTATTTGAGGGCAATTGTCTTCTCCAGTTTTGGATAATGGCTTTTTCAGAGATAATTCTTAAGTATATTCTTACATTGTGCATGGGATTTCTCTGATTGAGGAAACAATCAAATTATCACAAAAAGGGAAAACCTGCTCAGCACCTGAATGTTGATGTTGTGAGCATGGTGAATAAATTCTTTGTTCTGAACGCTTCACTGCAGGAAATGTGAAGCTCTAAAATCCTCTAAGGTAATGTAACAAAGGGGTAGGGAAGGCAAAGAAAAACAGTTTATTTAAACTGATAGGGCCTTAACACATCCAGTGAAAAATATGAACTATTGCAAAGCTCCCACCACCACCACCTCAACAGAGAGCAGAAAGAATAACATTTGTGTTGTGAGTACCTTTGGGATGAATCCTTCTGAAAGCACATCCAGCATTTGTCTCCTCCCTGAAATAACAGCTGGGAATGCCACAGCACCGTAATTTCCAGTTTCTGAAGAGAGTGCCTTGTGCAGCCTGATCCTCCCCAAATGGACATGGCATTTCCATGACTTATTAGACATGTGTTTAACACATGAGCAAATCAAAGCTTTTGTTTGCTCTGGGGAAGGCGTTTGCTATCTCTTGTAATAAAAAGAGGGAGAAGCAAGAACAAGATTGCGCTACACTTAATGACGTTTTCTTTTTAATTTAGGATTTATTTGTAAAAGTGAGAAATGATCTCTGATAATCACTTGTCCAGTGACAGCTGCTGCCCAGAAGGTTGCCTTTCTCTGCACTTGAGAGGGAAATCAAGCAGCTGCCTTTTGGTGTAATTCCTGCTGAAGCTGCTTGTTTCCCCCTTTCCAGTTCCCTGCAGCCTTTCTTCCACAGCACCTGTGAAATGGCTGCAGCCACTCTGGAGTCTGTAACCACAGGCTGGAGCCTTTCACAGATGCATTTGGGCACTTCTGCCATAATGCAGGCAGTCATCCTTTAGAACAGCCATGAACAAACCGGTTTTTAATTTTTTTTCTGTTTCTGGGAGAAACCTGCCCAGATTTGTTTCATCCAATGGCGGCCTGCTTGAGTTTGCCTTTGAAGTTTTGTCCTATTTCTTTCCTTCCACGTTTTGACATGGGTAAATGTGGTCTTGATAGCCCTTCTCCCAGAAACTGTGAGCCTTTTTACCCTCTTCCTTATGGTGTTTAACCACCAGGATCCAGCCTGGGGTTGCTGTGAGGGATGTGACATGAGTGGCCTCCCTGAAGCCTCGTGGAAGGCACGATGGTCACCCCGTGATGTTACAGAATCAGGTGACATTTTACAGCCCAGGTCATTAAAATAGACTGAGCCTGCTCCAGCTCAAGGAAAAGGTGCAGGAGGACAAACACAGGCACTGTGCTGGTTTAACTGCGTGTCCTGGAGATTAAGGGGCAAGGGGCTGTGCCTGCACGTGCCTGGAAGTGGTGGGAATTGTGTCTGGAGAAGCAGCATGTAGGGTTTAGCAGGTTTCCAAAGATTGTTAAAGTGGGACTGTTTCCTCCTCCTTCTCCTCCTGGGAGGCACCTGGGGACCTTCTTGGAATGTGCCCATGGGATGGGGCTTGCTTGCTTCAGCACAATCCTGTAGCAGTGCTTAACAGAAAAAGCAGAGTGCAGCCAGAGAAGGTTGAAAACAGGGCAGGTCCTGCTTTCTGTGAGCAGGCTTCTGTCATAAACCCCCTCTCCACTAATCCATAGAATAGATGCTGGAGATGTTGAAGATTCCAAGTAAAAGCACAGCTGTTCACAGACTTCATCTTAATGTGGTCGTGTCACGGAGGTGTGACATCCTGACACGGATTTGGGAGTCAGTGCTTGGGGCTCTTACAAATTGCATAGTGGAATTGATGGATAAACCCAAAAATGAAAGGTTGGTTCTCAAAAAAACCAGATGCTGGGTGGTTTTACATGAACCCAAATGTGTGTGTGGAGCATTATGAGCAGTGCCAGAGCCAGCACCATGGTAAGTTCCCTCCTGTCCTGTGGATCCTCCAGTGTCCCAGAGAAACTGATCTCTCCAAGTGAGATCTTGTGCTATTTCTCCTTGGGATTTTGTGATGGTTTTGTGGTATGGATGCTGGTCCTCTAAGGCTGGCAGATTTAGGTTTGAGTCCCAGTGGATCCTACTTTGGATCAGAGAATGCAGATTTAATTTTCAGGTTATGATCCTTATTTACTGCTCTTGTTCCACTATACCTCCTGGGGGCATCGTAGACATTAAAGAAAATGTATAGGTTATATCAGATTACAGAATTATGATTAGATAATAAAAGCATCAGTTTTCCAAAGAAAGAAAAAGGAACAAGCCTTCCGTTTGTTCAGCAGGGCAGGAGTTGAAAATTGAGTAATACAGTCAATTCTGCTTGGTCACCATCTTTCAGCATAGTTTGGAACATCCTAGGCAAAGCATTTTTTACTCTTGTTTGCAAGCAAAAGCTGGAAGTGAGCTGTGAGTCATTTTAGAATTAAATCCTTTCCTAAAATCTAATTTGTGACCTAGAAACCTAAGCCAGAAACAATAGGACTCTAAATGTTTCAGCAGTTGTACACATGTGCCTTCCTAAAATTAATACCGAGTTCTCCCTGTCACAGGACAGGGAATTTTCTTTCAGTGCATTTCTACATCTGTGAGCCACTCACATATGAAAACAATAACCAAGGAATAAGGAAAAAGTCAATAAGGAAATTTATATATAGCTGCTATTAAACTGGAGGCAAACAAATCATCCTTTGGGGTCAGTTTCAGTGGGAAATCAATTTGAGCAGAGTTTTATTGTCGTCTCTGCAGATCCTTCATGTTATTTGCTTGCACCTTTAATGGTCATGACTGAGGAGGTTTTTACACTTGAGCCTGAGCTCCCTGAATCATTGTGTTTGTTACCTTTTCAACATCCACATTCCCAGTTGTCACAAATGCTACCTAACAACAGCGAGCTCTCAAAGTACATTTCCCCCCTTAGCTCCAGGGAGTTTTCAAGGTTCCTGTTAAGTGCTTAAAGCAGTTAGGCTGCAGTGCCAGACAAATCCTAGCCATGTGAAGTGTAAAAATGCCTCTCTGTGCATTGCATGGGACTGCTGAGACTAAAACTCTTCCTATAAGTCCATACAAGCCTAAAGTTAGTCATTAAAACCCATCCCCTATTCAAGTGAAGTTGACTACTAATGCATTAATCAAAATATCAATAAAAATGTAAATACCTAGCAGCATATGAGACATAGGATTAATTAAAAAATCACATCTTCTTAGGCTAAAAAAGTACTCTCCTTAAGTTTTCCCTTTAGGTGCAAGTTTTTTAAGTGGTAAACCAATTTAACCTTTGCATTACTGTTGATACTTTCATAAAGTTTTACAAACTTCAATTAATCCTAAAAAGCTTCATAGTGTCTCATTATTTGCTAACCCAGACTGCAAACTTTATTTTGTCAGTGGGAGCTGCAGATTTAAGACAGAACTTTCATTTTTAATTTTCAATTTAAGATGGAAAAAATAATGGAAAATCAATGAAAAATGGCTGTTCTAAATATCATGTGTTTCTCTTCCTTTTTGTAGCCTGATTTTGAATTTGATCTCATCCTCTTGTGGTTATTTAGTTCTCTTTAGAAGACTCTTAATTCTCTCTTCCTCATATGGAAGATTAAAGTCTAAGCATTGTTGCACATGGTGATGCCTTCACCATTTAATGGTTTATAATGTTAACTGCTTTTACTTTGATTTTTCTCTTTGCTGGATTTTCAGACATTTCCAATTAAATAGTAAAATACAGTAACTGAGCTGCTCTGATGGTACAAAATGGAAATTAAGGCTGACTTCTGTTTAGACAGTATTTAGAACAGAGCTTATTAAGTTTTACATTGTATTCTGGGTATGTGTACAAAAAGAAATTAATTAAATGGTCCCAATGTCAAGTGTTTTTTTCCAGACTACACCCCAGCCCTGGGTTGGGGCCATATTCAGGTTACCTTAACTCTTGCTGTATCTTAAATTCATTGATTGCAGTAGATTTAAGCATAAACTTGGAAGTTATCTGAGCAAGGAATTTTCTTTAATTGGGTTCAAGACTTCTAACACTTTTCAAACCCACCTATCTAATAGGTATAGCAAAAAAAAAAAAAAAAAAAATTCAGAAAAAATGCATTAAAATTTCGAACTGTGACTGACCAGCAAAGAAAGGTTTTGTGCTGGGAATTTTTTTTTCCATTTTATCTCACCTTGGTGTGGGATTAAAGGTGGCTGAAACATGATTATTTATCACTATTTATCATTTCCCTGATTATTTATCTCCCATTCCTGAGCCCATGCAGTGGGATGCTGCCTCTTCCAGACACTCTGAATGTCTCATTTCTGAGCAGCTTTGGGAACCCTAGGGATTAGGGAAGGTGTATGAATGTTTTATAATGTTATTGATAACTGCAGAGCAGATGTTTTCTAATAAACTGCTGGGAGATAAGTTACTGGTAGCATCTGCAGAGATGTGTGCAAATGAGCTCAAAATAATTAATACTGTGTTAGGAGAAAGCTTGGTTTTTTTTTAAGTTTGTCTGTATTGGAGCATGCAAGATTGTTTCAGCCTGCCCTGAGAATCTTTTAGAGCAAAATTACCATAATTTATTAGGGGAAAAGCCATTTCTGTTAATCATATATTAATTATTCATAAAACCAGTATTAATTTTACCTTAATGGGAAGTGTTACCAGCTGGGTACTGGGCTTGACAATCCATTCACATACCAAAAAAAAACCCCAAAAAAACCAAAAAAAGAGAGATAAATAGCTTGACTTAAAAAGAAGACATAAAAATGACTTAGGAGAGCATAAAAGCAGCAAGTATGGATATATGAGTTCCCATGGAGCTGGCTACAGCAGGGAGGTTCAGCCTGCTAAGCACTTTGTGTTTTGGCTCTGGCACTGGTTTGTGGGGTTCAAGTGGAATTGCTGAAGGATGTTTGTTGCACACAAATCCTGTCTACTTCTCCCAGACTGATTTTAGGAATTTAAATTCAGGGTAGATTCCTCCTGCTGGAAGAATAAAAGAAAAAGTTGCCACTTTTTAATCTTTTGTGGACAGTATGGGATGTGAAAATGCTGCTCAGAGCAAGTGTTCAGCCTGGAATGAAGATGAAAAAGTGAATCCTCCACTCTGCTAAAGGAGGATTTCAATGCTTAGATTTGGATTCAGGACTAGAAAGTATATTTTGCTGGAAGTTCAGCAAAATCAAAAGCAGAATGAATTTTTTAAAAATTATTTCAATTAAAACCTTTCTTTTCCTTTCATTTCCTTTTTTTTTTTCCTTCTGACTATTGAAAGTTCTTTTTCAAAAATGAAAACCCAAATAGAAAGGGCATTGGCTGAAGCATGCAAATCTGTAATGCCTGTAAAGTGCAGCTAGTTTTAAATGAACAATAAAAGCTTCAGAGGATTCAGCTGATACTAAATTGTTGAGATCAGCTCTCGAGCCTTTTTATTAGGATAGCAAATGTTGAACTTATAAACAGATTTTATTTACATGTTAAGATAAAAGGCAGTTTATTAGTAAAAGATTTTTTTTTAAATGACAGTTACAACCTCCAGTGTGTGATCTGTAAGATATAATCTGATGAATTTTGGCCAAAGCCATGGAAGAGAAGCATTTGGGGTGGGAAGCTGACCCAAAAGAAACAAAATAAAACAAAATAATTTTTAAAAATTGCACGTTTTTCAGTGAGTCCAGGAAACCCAGGCCTGGTCTTGGAACAACTTATGGATCTGGGTGGTCTAAAACTGAACCACTGTTCAAGAACCTTCAGTAATTATGATTTTTATGTGTGTGTTTAACATTAATATTATTTCCAAGTTGTGGGTGGTGCGTGAACCCATGGCATGCAATCAGTTGTCATGCCTAACCCTGATCAATGCACATAAAAAAATTATGTTATTTTTTTGCAGTTTAGATTTTTCTTTTTCATTCATTTTCAAAGAAATGTGGTGAAAAGAGAAGTGTGCATGGGAACAATTTTCATCTGGAGAACTTACCAAATACTGCTGCCAAAGAGGCTGAATGGTGCTGATGGTTGTTCCCAGCCATCAGTACCAGCAGCTCCTCGTGCTTAATGCATCCCAGCACTCTTTTAGACTTTGCCATCAAAATGTTCTCAGAGTTCTGCAGGGTCTGGTGATGATAATACCTCAGCATTATAACAAACAGGTAGTGCTGCCATTTCGCTCCGTGTTTTCACCCGCTGAATATATTTCATTGCTTACACTGTAGTAGCAGATCAAAACCATCTGCTGCCTTGCCACCAGTCCTCCTCCAGTGGAGGAGGAAATCTCAGCTGGTTTTCCACGAGGCTGGGGTGCTCCAAGGAATGAGTACCAGGGCTGCAATCCAGCTGCTGCTGTCGGTGCGGGGCCAGACCTTGGCGTGATTAAATGGAAACGGCGCTCTTTGCCAGGAGCCAGAACAGAGATAAACCCGGTTTGTTTCTCTCTTTTTCCTCTTCCCCCCACCCCCTCTGCAGCTCCATCCCCCATCACAGTCATAAGGAAGGACAGGACGTCCAGGAACAGCGTGTCCCTCTCCTGGCAGGAGCCTGAGCATCCCAACGGGATCATCTTGGACTACGAGGTCAAATACTACGAAAAGGTGGGGAGATGGAAGGGGAGGGGTTCTGCTCAGCCCTGCTGGGATGAAATCTTTGCATCTTGTCTGTGTGAAGGATTCACAAACACTCAGGCTCGTCCAGGCTGCCTCAACAGCTCTGAGTGTTGGAGCTGCTCGATTTTTGGTGATGAGGACATCAGGAAATACAAAGGGAAATCGTTGTGTTGTCTACCAAGTTCACAGAATTCACAGAGTGACCAGGTTGGAAGAGATCTTCAAGATCGAGTCCAACCCAGTTGCCCCAATGCCTTAACTAAACCCTGGCACCCAGTGCCACATCCAGGCTTTGTTTAAACACACCCAGGGATGGTGACTCCACCACCTCCTCAGGCAGCCATTCCAGAACTTTATCACCCTTTCTGTAAAAAACTTTTTCCTGATATCCAACCTATATTTCCCTTGGTGCAGCTTGAGACAGTGTCCTCTGGTTCTGTCTGGAGACAGAGACCAACCCCACCTGACCACAGCCACCTTTCAGGAGTTGTAGAATGATGAGGTCACCCCGAGTCTTCTTTTCTCCAGGCTAAACACCCTCAGCTCCCCAAGCCATTCCTCGTAGGGAATCCCCAAGCACATCAAACAAACACAAAGTAATGCAGTCAATATGTAATTCCTTTCTTTTCTTATTTTCTCAACTAAAATTTTCTTATTATGCTGTTCTATCATGCTGTCAGTGTCCATCCATTTACTCATGTGCTGGTGGCACAAGAATCTTTTACATGAAAATTATTTAGAAAATGTTGGCTGGCCTACTGGGCTGGTTTGCACTGTGAAAGTTCTTTCTGTTAATAACTGAATTCTTCATAAATTGTAAGCAAATGAGTACAAATGAAAGAAAATCAACCTTCTGCTTTTTATTGACATTTTCTTTTATTTACAACTGTTTATTTAGGCATCTTATAGAGATCTATATTTAGAAAAAAAAAGATCTTGGTAATAGAATGTTTTTAGGAGGTCTTAATGGTAGAATTGAACCATAAATTGCCATGAAGAATGAGAAGTGTGGTATTGGCCATTTTTTGCTAGATCTATTGATAGTTCTATTTGATATATTGCTCCTGGAATTAACGAACTTTGAAAAAAATTGCCAGAATTCTGGTTTAATTGAGCATTTGCCAACAGTCTTATAATTGTCCTAATAATTGGGCTCATATTTTATACACACTAGAGAAGATGTAGTGATAATATGCTCTAAGAAATGCTGTTAAAAGTACTCCATGAGAATTTTTTTTTCGTGGAGCTTTGGAGTGGGACAATGTGGTCTTGGTAGTTCATGCCTGATCTTCAGATGAATGAAGAGGATCAGAAGGTTGGATGCTGAAAAGATTTCTCCCAAAGTTATGTAATCTGATTTTGGGAAGAGTTTTTTTGGTGAGCACTTGAACCTTCAAAGACCTTGGTAAAAATCTAAACAAACCTCGTGCTAGTGATAATGGGAGAAAAAAGAAATCATCCAAAACATTTCAACTCAGTCTCACTTAATGGAGCAGCATCTGTGGACTTCCACCTTGTTTTATTTTTTTAATTTCAGCTGGGACAGGATCAATTTCAGTCATCCCCAGGAAAGCAGGGCTCCATCACATGTAACGAGGACTTGGGAAGACAAATGCCACCACTCCAAATATTCCCTTCATCCTTTTTCTATCCCAGCCTTAGGTGCTGAGCATGGTGCCATGTGAGATGGGATATCCATGTGCTCAGCTGGAATCTGCTCTCCTGGCTGTGTCACCTCCCAAATCCTTGTTCACCCCCAGCCTCCTCTTTGGAAAGTTGTAAGAAACCTTGACACTGGAACCACTGCTCAGCAACAACAAAAATACCTCTTTATTATCAAACCTGTCTGTTTTCTGTGCAATTCCCAAAGCCACAGCTAGATACTGTGAAGTAAAATTAATTCTACCCCAGCCAAAACCAGCACAGGTGATCTCTTGGGTTTTACTTGCCCCAGAGGGAGAGATCTTTTTCTCCTGCTGTGCACATTCAGTTAATTTTAATTAAATCACCAATAAGTTTTATTTGTGTTGGTTTGGGATGTTTTGACCATCTTTCCACACCGAAATTGGGGTTTTCTGCTGAGGAAAATTGCCATCCAGTGCTGTTTTATGCACAGACAGAGCACGCAGCTCCTATTCCCACCAGGTGTATCCACTCTCAGGGAGCACTTGGTTGTCACAAGGCAGCTTTATAAGACAACCCAGCAGTCTTAGGAGGCTGATCTTGCACATGTGTTTCTCCCCTTTGAAGTCTGTGATCAAGAGTTCATATGCACCAGACAGTTTTCTTAAACCAGGGAGCCAAGTGCTCGACAATGGGAGCCAGACCATTTAGAGCAGAAGGCTTTTAAAAAGCCAAACTTCTGGCACCAGCGTTTTTAATGTGTGTTCTGCAGGCCCTTGGGGAGTCAGAAGCCTATTCCTCAGGGTTTACGAGGGGAAAAAAAAAATTTAAAAAGCAAATCTGTTGTCAGGAGACTTGAATCTATGTCTTTTTAAGCTTTGCAAATTATATTAAGCTCAAAACTAATTCTCTGATAAACTTACCTGGGGCCAGAGCAGCTCATGAGGAATTGTAACTCTTCATTCCTCCACCAAACACCTCTGGAAGATGCTGCTTTTCAGTTTGGGATCTCTAAGGATGCTTCCTTTCCTCCATTTTTAAAAGCAGGTCAAAACTCTTTTTAAACTGGTACAGTCCGTTTGAATTTCTGCTTCAGAAATCAGCTTGGTTGTGCTCATCAGAAAATCCGCTGCTGTTAAGTGGAAATAAACCCTTCAGAGTTAGCAAATCTGGGTATTTCTCCTGACAAGTCATACCTGATTGCTGGTAGATGATTTATGTTGAGCCATCCTTTTTCATCCTGCTTGTTTTCAGTTGGTATGTCTTTTGTCATCTCTTAGAAATTAAAAACCAGAGCATTAATAGAGCAATGCAGGTCAGCCCCATTCTGTCACACATCTTGTTCATGGCATTATTTTGCTAAGCTGGTCTTAAGGTATTTAGGATATTACAAGAGATTTGGAATAAAAAATACAATGTTGTGTATATAAATTGTAATATCTTGTAGTTTTTTCTCATGGATTATTGTCATAAAATATGTGACATATATTCAGTTTCTCAAGGGTAGTTAATTAACCTGCTCATTTGGGCTTTTTTCACCAGTTATTGCCTTTGTGTAGTTGAAAAAGCAGAGCTTTATATGTGTCGAAAGAAATTAGCTACAGCTTTAGGAAACTATTTCAACTCTTTGGAATTAATCAAATGGCCTGGGTTGGAAGGGAACTTTAAGATCATCCAGTTACAACCCCCTGCTGTAGGCAGGGATAATTTCCACTATCCCAGGTTGTCCAAAGCCCCATCCAACCTGGCTTTGAACATTTCACAGCATGATGAACTGAGTGACAGTTTTTCAGAAGCAATGCTTGGAATAGAATTGTATTTTTTGCAAAAAAAAATTACAGCTTTATTTTGAAGCCCCAGTCAATATTTATTCAAAACATTTAAGAGACACAAAATCTTCTTTTAGGGGGAGACCATATGGAATTTCTAGGCATTTTTTTTACGGTAAGGCATAACATTTTATGTTAAGTTAATGGCACTAAATGACACCTCAGTTTAGCTCATCCATATAATGCTGTGCTGAATTTTAAGTGTCTCAGCCATCAAAGGGCATAAACAGCAAAGCCATGTTGTTTTTTCTTGCACAAGTGTTTCCTCCTTGTCCTTGTTCACATAATCATGTTCTCTTGAAGGAGTATCTTGTCATGTGAAGGTACAGATAAAGAGCCATCTCTTAAATACCACTCATAAATTGTTTCAACTAAATATGTGGCTTACAATTAAACCATGTACACTTTATTAAGATGGAGTCTTCTGCAAACAGTGAATGAAATTCAGCTGCAGGCTCATGTTGCTAAAATAGATTTGCTTTTGCCATCATAGGAATTGTGTGATCAGTGGTTACAGCCAACACAGAACTCTGCACTTTGAGGCTGGAAAAGTGCATTCTATTCAAATGCACTTTGTTGCTTTTAAACTCTTATGGTTCTGGCTTTGAGTGCAGGTGGGCCATGAATACTCCACAAGACTTGTAGGAAATGTCATATCCATTGCAGGAAATGTCATATCCATGAAGATATGAAGATATCACTTCTGGCAATATCAAGACTGTGGCCTCCTCCCAGAAATGTGTACTCAGGTTTTGGCCTCTCAAGTGCACATGAAGCTGATGGAAAAAAATATTTTTCCTTCTATAATTCAGCACTTTCTGTGCTTATCTGGAAAAGGGCAAACTATTCACCCTTCCTGGTACTGCCACTATCAGTTTAAAATGTCTCCAAAATATGGTTTTTGTAAGACAAAGTGTAAAATTATAAAATGTCACTTGCAAATGAGAGACTAGCAGTAGTAGGATTTGCTTCCCAGCAAAGGTTGTGTCTGGTAAACTATGCAGAAATATTCAGGAAGGAATTGCTTTGTGCATCCAAGTTCAAATTTATCCTCAGAGTGTTTGGTTGAAGTTCTGCTTGGCAGAGGCTGACTCTCCTTTTTGTGTATTCCTTCTGCTTATGGCAGCTATAATGCTGTATCTCTGAAGTTTTGCTTTATCCCCAGGAAAGATAAACTTGGGCTTTTATGTGGTGTTGCACTGATTTGATTACTAGTAACATAAAAAATGACTTACGAAATATGTGTGTAAAAACCTTCTCATAAACTGAGATACCATGACATCCTCCATACCATTGTTTTAAAGGTTTATTTTCCAAGTTCCAACGTGGATTATTAACAGACAGGGCCAGGACTGTATTTTCCCTTGCACATATGTATCTGCACCAGAAGGAAATGTTTGCATTTCATAAAAGCAGCCTGAAGCGAGATCAAAATGAATGTCCAGTCATAGCATACACAAAAGATGTTGTGTTTTAAAGACAAGATTATTATGTCTTTGAAATCAAAATAGTTGCCTCCATCCAACTGAATGATGAGATAAGGAAAGCTTGCAAATTACAATAGTTAGTTCAAAAATAAATAATTTTACAAAAGCCTGTTAGCTCTTTAGAGTGTCTTCCTGTAAATTTGCTCCCCTGAATTTAGAACAGAGAACTTTTTAGAGAAGTATTGGGAAACTCTGAGGAGGCCCAACGCTGATTTCCTTTTTATTTTTACTGTGCAAAGAAAATGGACCACGGTCAACATTTTTATGGTCATTCTTTGAAGATTGGGTCCAGCTCACCCTATCTGAGAGTTGGATTCTGGATGGTAACTTTTAGGCACAGGCTTAGCTGCTTTTTCTGTTCTCTTAATTTTCTTTTTCTTTCTTTTTTCCTTTCCTTGTGATTTCTCATGAGCATAATGTTGAGTATTACATGGAGATTCTGGCAATTCCCCTAGCTATGCTGTAAATGTTTCTGTTTATATCAATGACTGCCAAGAACAGGGCACTTAGGCTTCTTTAGCACCAAAGTGAGCAGTTTCTGATGTTCACCTACTAACCTGGAATCTCCTGCAGACAGCAGAGCAAACACACTAAAACAACTCCAGTCGCTCGAACTTTACACCTGGAGGTGAAATGGCAAGGAGTGTGCTGGGCGTTTTCCAAGCCCTGAGCTGGTGCCTTGGCGCTGTCAGAGTGGAAATGTCAGCCCCTCAGCAGCTAATGCAGTGCCAGCAAACAGGATGGTGAGGATGAGGTGAGATTCTCCGAGGTGAGATTCTCTGCATCCGACGGGCGCTCGCTCGGCTCCCGCTCTCGGCCCCGCAAAATTCAATGCCCGCAGTGTTTTGCACAGTGTTCAAAGGGAAAGGACATCACATGCAATCCCCACCACCTCCTGAGTAAAAAAAAAAAAAAGTTCATGGTGGGGAACCCAAACAATTGAGATTCTCACAGTTTCCCACATGTGTGGCTGCTGGCCAAGAGTTTTTTTGGGTTTTTTTTTTTTTTTTTTTCTTTTCCTGAGACAGTTCCAGCTGCCATATTTAGGAAGCCAAAAATGCTCTTTTGGTACAAGATGGCTTTAGTAAAATAAGCAGTACCTCAGGCCCCAGCTGCATGCATAGATGTTAAGATTATGTGCTTACAGTGGGACTGAGACATACTTTTATCAGGATTAGCTTTTTACACAGTGTGAAGTGTATCCAAACTCACCAAATTGCAAACCAGTCCTCCTCTTATTCTATATAAAAAACATTATGTCAGACATAGGTGGCACTTAAGCAGAGAGGGGTTATGAACATAATCCAGGATTGAGTTCAGTGTGGTTTTGTCCAAATGAGGATGGACACAACTATCTCATAGTTTTTATAGCATAATAGAAAACCAGCTAAATCTGCCTTTTTTGCTGAGCTGAGGAGCCCAAGTGGGGTTTCCCTTCTGACTGTTATAAAGGTAACCACTGTCTTGTAAAATGTGAGGCAGTAAAAACTGCATCCTGCAACACCTCTGCAGGGCCCTAAAATGTCTAAGTTGGCCTGTTGCAACTTCCAGTCCAGTAGGCAAATCTGATTTATGTTTTTTTAAACAATCTTTTAATAATTTTCTTGTTTATTACAGACCACGGACAAAATGATGCAAAACCATTTAATAAAATGCCATAGACTCAGCATGTCTAGTATTCGATTTACAGCACAACACCATAGCAAATCTGATGATTTTAGATATCTCGTTAAAAGATGATTGAAAATGAATGTTTGTACAAGCATTTTTTAGGCTACAAATATTCAAAAATATACCAGCCGTCTCCAGGACGTTTGCAGTAATTTAGTACCAACCACCTCTTTTTGTTTTTTAGGGTGTGGTTTTAATCTGATAATGCCTTTTTTTCAAAAGCAGGAACAAGAGACAAGCTATACCATCCTGAGAGCCAGAGGCACCAACGTGACCATCAGTGGCCTCAAGCCTGACACCACCTATGTCTTCCAAATCCGAGCCCGAACTGCCGCAGGATACGGGACCAGCAGCCGCAAGTTTGAGTTTGAGACCAGCCCAGACTGTATGTACTTGTTCAAATGGTTCTTGCTGACATCCTGCCCAGCTCCTGACTCACCTCAATGCCTGCTTTCACTCCTTTTCTAGCTGAGCCAACGTGTCTCATAACTGTTTATGATGTGTCTTTCTTGGTAGCGTTGCTGGGTAACTTTATGTTTCATCACTGAACTTGAAACAGGCTATAAAGACTATCCCAGGAGGTTTTTTCTTCCATTCCCTACCTTACTTCTACCTCAGGCCAGAACTGATGCCTTGCTAGACCAGGCTCTTGATGAGGGAGGAAGTGTGACAGAAAAACAAAGAGTAGTATCAAGCCAAATCTTTCAGCCTGATTCTGTGAATATTTGAGATATGTCATGTATTTCATCCCCACTTCTTCCTTCTCCACCGAGGCAAAAAAGCTTCATGTTTAAAAAAACAGAGTTACAAATTGCTGTTATGGTGAATTGAAGCTTTGGTGTTCTAGCTGGGACTAGAACTCAAGGTAGGACAATTACAGCAAGCAGGAAAAAATCAGTTGCAGAGATTAAAAACCTAACAGTTTAGAGGTTAATGAGTTTTCTCTGCAAAGTAACGTTACCAAAAGAAGGGGAAAATGAAAAAGTAGAAATGTGGAAGGGGACAGGGGTGCACATCTCAATAATAAGCATACAAATTACACAGATGACCAACAAATGGCATAAGTTTGTTCCTGTGTTACCAAATTATCATGACTGGGTGCAGCTGTGGGTGTGTAATAGGCACAGGTGGGAATGATTTGACCCTAAAAGGAGGCTCTCTAACCTGTGTGGGCCAGGAGTGGTAGCTGGAGTCCTCACACCTCTGAAGTCATCTTGTCGTTTTGTCACAGTCTAAAGTTCCAAGTTTAGGGAGATACCCAAAATAAGGCAGAAAATCGCCCTTATTTTCCCTGTAGACATCTGTGCCTGCATGCCCTGGCTTTCCACACCCTTCATGTGGATATTGTCAGGCTTAACTGGGAAACTTAGCTCCTAAAAGCACTTCCCATCAAACAGAGGGGAGAGTGAAGGTGATGATTATGGGATTTCTTGCCAAGGAAATGTTCCTTTCTGAGCATGACATGAAGTCTGTATGGCATACATGACATGCATGTCTGTATTTATGTACATGTTTATATATTAGCAAGAGTAAAAATTGAGAGTAGCAGAAACAACTTTGTTAAACTGGCAAAGATGGCTGGAGTCTTACATTTTCTTTATTTGTTTGATGAAAAATTATGTCCTGGATTAAATATCTACCAGGAGACCAAATGCTATATGATGATGTCTGTCCCCTGAATGCATGTAAATTGTGATATCCTCAATGAGATGTGTGTGTGTGTGGGGGGGAGGTTATTTACATGTTTTTGTGGTGCCTTTGCAGCGTTCTCCATCTCCAGTGAGAACAGCCAGGTGGTGATGATTGCCATTTCAGCAGCAGTGGCCATCATCCTCCTCACAGTGGTGGTGTATGTCCTGATTGGGAGGTGAGTCTGGTGGCTGATTTGCACATTTTCCCCTGGTGACAGTGGCACTTTGGGTGTCATGGTGTGGTCATGGATTCTTTGCTTTTTTTTCCTGCTAAGGTCAGGATTAAATCATGAGAAAGTATTTTTGTTCAGACTTAGATGTTTATATTTCTTATCTATACAACAGTCTTACAAGTTGTGAGCTCTGTAGTATTTCACTAATAAGTTACAAAATGGTTCTATGTCTATCTCTACAAAGTTTTTTAAGGAAAAACTGTAAGAATTCACACTTTTATTTTTGNATGTAAATTGTGATATCCTCAATGAGATGTGTGTGTGTGTGGGGGAGGTTATTTACGGGTTTTTGTGGTGACTTTGCAGCGTTCTCCATCTCAAGTGAGAACAGCCAGGTGGTGATGATTGCCATTTCAGCAGCAGTGGCCATCATCCTCCTCACAGTGGTGGTGTATGTCCTGATTGGGAGGTGAGTCTGGTGGCTGATTTGCACATTTTCCCCTGGTGACAGTGGCACTTTGGGTGTCATGGTGTGNACAGAAAGTCTAAAGTTCTCAGTATCCAGAGCTCCAAGAGTGTGGCTGGTTTTTAATCCTTTGTCTGCTGCCCAGGAGCTCCAAACCCTGCTCACAGTCAGTAATGAGTTAGCAGCCCAAATCATGCAGCAGTTGTTAAAAAAATGCCATAAACACATTCACAGGCAATTGTAAAATTAAACTGTAGGGGTCAAAAATCAACAAATCCTCTCATTAGCCAATTTCCTCAAATTCCCTGAGAACATCACATGCCTCTGTAGGACACAGAGAATGTAAATATCATTAAACTTTCAAACAGGCATTTAATTGTGCAGGGAAAACATTCTATTCTGTTTCCACCTGCAGTTAACACATAAAATTCTCTATATTAATTTTTTTTTTCTCTTTGCTTGTAGATTTTGTGGATACAAGAAGTCTAAACATGGCACTGATGAGAAAAGGCTGCATTTTGGGAATGGCCATTGTAAGTTACTGAAGCCTTTTAATGCTTCCAGATCTGTTGAATTCATCCCCTAGGTAACTGATATTTTTCAATTAAAAAAAAAAAGAGCCGTACCTCGCTTAAACCAAGGTGAAATTAGGAAGAGAATTATCCCTTCTCTTGTGGGTAAGGAGATTTTCCCCAAACAATTATTCTTTGTTTTAACTTCTTTCATCTGTGTTCAGGTTAGTAATGAGCAAAACGTTGCTGTCTATGTTCAAACAATGCATGTGGTTGGAATTGTGATATTGATTCTGCTCTGCAGCACTGACATCCAGAGTACAGCTGCAACTTCCTCATTATATAGAGTCTAAAAGATATGTTTTTCTTTCCCAAAGCAAAATATAAATAAATTAGACTCGTCTTAATGAACAATAAAGCTACTGTGAAAATTGCTTGCTTGACAAAGTTCACCTATAAATAATAGCAATAATCTGATCCTGGATCCTCTTTGCAATGTACGTAACTTTGTTACACCTTTCCAAAGCAGAGCTGTGGATCCTGAAGGTTGGCTCACAGGCAAAGCTCCATCCATACACTCTTTAAAACAGGGGGAAAAAAAAGTTTTGGAGCAGGAGAAGCTGATGGGAAAAGAAGGTGGTAGCCTAATTCCTGATCAGGAATGGGAGGATTACTTGGCTGGCTTTTTTTTTAATCACTGTACTTTGGATTTTTATATCCTTACAGGCAAAGATAATGCCCCTCATAGACACCAAGACAAGAAAATCCTCTTTTTTACCTACATGATTCTTGATGTCTATCGAGGCTTTGTTTGATAAGAAGCAGTAGTTCATCTTTGAAACTGTTTCAGCTCCAGATGAGTGTCCTGCTCCATGTAAACCATGGTTGAACCATGGATTTCTGTTGTTTAGCATCTTGTTACATTAATATCTGTGAGCTTTTTTGCACACAGCACTGGCACTCTACTATTTGCAAGAAAGGAGCTGCTGGTACCATTGTCATGTGCCCCCTCCCCAAATAAAGTGAATTAACATTTTAATGAAGGATTTACCTGCAGTAGCTAGAAATTAGAACTGCTTCCCAGTCCTTGTGACAATGGAATAACTGTTCTCTGACTGTTCAAATTATTATTCTTTCAAGTTTCCTGTCCCTCCTTATCTCCAGAGAGCCAAGAGCAAGAATATCCACAATATCTGTCTCCTTCCCCAGCACTGTCGGGGGATACACAAGCTGCAGCCCAACAACTGCTAACCAACCATTCTCAAAAAAAATCTCTAAGGTTACATGTGGCCCATAGAATTAATGCTTCATCATCCAAATTTAATGAGGTTATAAAATAAAAGCAGCCAGTAAAATAAGTGTCACAGACAAATAACAGGTCAGAATTTGCTCTCCTTACTCCCACACAATGGAAAGTTGCAATCAGTATTCTTAAACATGGCAGTGCTGTTAAATTCCTGTGGATTAAATTGCTTTTAATTTGGCTTTAGATATTTATGTACTGTTTTCTGAGTAGTGCCATGCTGATTCACTATGCAGTAAGGCCAGAGCCAATCATGGGCTTGCTATGTCTGTTAGAAGCTCTTGAAAATTATTTATTATAGATTTTGCAGATATTTATCTGTTAGAGTTTGTAAGTATGTACATGTGTGGCTGTTGAAACTTCTAATCTACCAAATTAGAGTCTTTCCCAAAGAATAAGAAAAGTGCTCCTATGAACTAAAATAGGACAAAGTAACTTCCATGGCTGTCGTAAACTTTCAGCATCTTATATACAGCAGCTGGTTTATTTCAGTCAGTTTACTCTGAAT
>WEZZ01014772.1:1395-14141 GCA_013400585.1 Chloropsis cyanopogon | reverse complement strand
CAGGCTCTTCTGAACAAGGAAATATTGTCATTGTAATTTGCAATTCAGGGTTTATGCTGCCTGGCTGGAACTAATTTTTATTCCCATGAGGAGGAGCTGTCTTTCTGTTTTTGTTTTTGCATAAATGAGATTGCTGGGTTTCTGGCTACACTGACAGCTTGCAGTGGAGGGTTCAGAGACCCTAGTGGGTGTTGGGCTTGTGTTCTGCCTTGCTGATGGGAAGACTACAAATACGAGCTCAGGTCTTTGCCATCACCTCAGTTCATGTTCCAAAAGGAATTGTGCCTCTGACAGGCTTCAGAGATGGCTTTTTATGTGCAGCTCCAACTGTCAGCACACGAGCTGAGTAGGGAAAAACATTGTCTCTATGGCCAGGGTATTATATCCCTCCGTTTCTTTGGATTTAATTGATGTAACTTTCCACTCACAAGGATGTGTGAAGAGTATGGACTCACACACAAAGCACTGGGAATCTGAGGTATTTGGCAAAGATGTCTATTCAGTTCTTCACAGTCTGAAATAGGCAGAAGCATGTGGGCAGAAGTAAAGCATATAAAGATACATATACTGTTCCATCTTTCTAGTGTAAAATCAGGATAAGTAATGCTGGCACAGGGTCCTTACACTGGTGTGACTGCATCCAAAGTGAGAGTTGCTGCAACTTGATGATCAAACTAAATCAGTGTCAAATCCAGACCAGAGCTTTCATGGAGATGAGCTGGCTCCTGGTAGGTGTCCTGAGGCTCCCCGAAGCTGAAGAGTAATCGGGGAACACAGAACATGGAACAGCTCTGGTTGCACTCTCCTAAAACATAGAGACAGGTAGGTACAGGGAGATTGGGCATACTTACTGGACAGTCTTGTATTTTCCCATTTCTCAAATGACCCATGACCATGGATAATCTTCTATTTACCGCCCTGCACTGAGTGAGGCTGGTGGTTGGTCACTGCAGTAAGGGTATTCCCAAACAGGACATCATGCCTAAGGTGCTTCAGAAGGAACAGCGAGAGAAGAAAATTAATCAAGTGGCTTTTACAGCAAGGTAGTGCCTCTTCCTGTTTGCCTCTCTATTTCATAGGCATTTTCAGAATCAGGCACTTTAATTAGAGATTAGAATCAAGAAAATGAAAAGTAAAACTAGCTCACTCACAGAGGGAAAAAGTAATTCTGCAGGGACTGAGAGGAGACATGCATGGAGATATGCTATTTGCTTTCTCTGTTTTTTCAGGATGCCTCATTTCTCTCTGTCTAGAAAACAAATAGTGGAAAAAATAATTAGTAGTGAATTCCCAATCCAGTACTCACTCAAAAGATTTAATAAAAACAAAGATGAGCTTCATGTTACACCACTTAGGTTTGTACACAGCCTGTTTCAAGCCCCAGAGACTTGTTCTAGGCCAATACTTTGTTTTCTAGCAAAATAATTTTCAGCCAGCTGTGAATTTGAGAGACACAAGTAAGGCATCATAGAATCATAGTGTAGTTTGGATTGGAAGGAACATTAAAGGTTGTTCAATACAAATCCCACAGCCACTGGCAGGAATGCCACTCACACTAGATCATGTTGCTCAGGATATCAAACTAGTCCTTGAACACTTCCAGGGATGGGACATCCACAGTTTCTCTGGGCAACCTGTTCCAGCATCTCACCATCTTCACAGTAAAGAATTTCTTCCTAATACTGAATCTAAACTCTCAGTTTAAAAAGGTTGTCCCTTGTTCTGTCACTACCTGCCTATGTAAAAAGTCACTCTCCATCTCTTTTGTAAGCCTGCTTTAAGTACTGGAAGGCCACAGTAAGGTCTACCCAGAGCCTTCTCTTCTCCAGGTTGAACAACCTCAATTCTCTCAGCCTGTCATCATAGTGGGGGTGCTACAGCCTTCTGATCATGCCTGTGATCTTCTCTGGATTCACTCCAACTGGTCTGTGTCTTCCTTGGCCTCCAGAGATGATCATTTAGTGTAAAAAGGGTTGGAAGGTGCTAAACCATGAGGAGACGGGGCTGAAGAGATTATTGTGATGATGATGGCTAAGCCTTGGCTCCCCAGCTTCTTGATTACCAGGATTGAGAACTCTTGCACCCTAAGAAAAATGTATCTAAATGTCTCCCAGCTCTTTTTCACTCCTTTATCTCTGTGAGTGTTTTCCCAAAGGGTTGCACATGCTAATGCTCTAAACAGTCAAGATTGAGGCTCTGGCAGTGAAATATTTTTTAATCCAGTCAGTGTGCACTCTGCTGATTCAATGCCATGTAAGTTAAAATCAAATCTTATTATATACTTAACTGGATGCTGAATGATTGCATTCATACTTTTGCTAGCACAGTTATTCTATCAGTCATCCTAGCAAGAGGGATGGCAGTTTTGACAACACATTTACCCTCTCCTTAGGTCTAGGGATCCAGATAATAGTGAGATAATTCAGCAGGATTGGAGTCCTTACACTGAAAGAAGCCCACTGCATACACATAAGGTCTGTGATCATTAATTCATGTTAACTACTTGTTAGGTGTTCCTGAAATGTAGATAAATCCTTCAAGTTTTCTATGTCATCTCAGTCAAATTATGGAAATAACAATTGAGAACCATGGAATCATAAAATGTCCTGAAATGGAAGGGACCCACAAGGATCATGGAAGCCCAACTCCTGTCTCTACAGAGGATCATCCCCAAGAACACCACCATGTGCTTGTGAGTGTTTTCCAAATGCTTCTTGAGCTCTATCAGGCTTGGTACTGACCCATTCTTGGGGAGCCTGTTCCAGTGCCCAGCCACCCTCTGGGGGAAGAACCTTTTGTTGATATCCAAACTGAACCTCCCTGACACAACTTCAGGCCTTTCTCTCAGGTCCTGTCACTGGTCACAGAGTGATCAGTACCTACCTCTCCTCTCTCCCTCATGAGGAAGTTGTAACTCTGATGAGGTCTGCCCTCAGTCTCCTCTCCTCCAAGCTGAACAGACCAGGTGACCTCAGCTGCTCCTCACATGGCTTCCCCTCAAGGCCCTTGATCACCCTTGTTGGCCTCCTTTGGGTGCTCTCTAATAGCTTTATATCCTTCTTTTAGTGTGGCACCCAAAACTGCCCCCAGCACTCGAGGTGAGGCTGCCCCAGAGCAGAGCAGAGCAGAGCAGAGCAGAGCAGAGCAGAGCAGGACAATCCCCTCCCTTGCCCAGCTGCCCTGATGTTCCCAGGACAGGGATGTCCCTTCTGGCTGCCAGGGCACTGCTGACTCATGTCCAACTTCTCATCAACCAGGAGCCCCAGGTCCCTGTTCCTGGCACTGCTTCCCACATCTCATTCCCCAGTCTGTCTGTACAACCAGGACTGTCCCATCCCAGGTGCAGAATCCATTGCTTGTCTCTGTTAAACTTATGGTTGCTGATTGCACATCTCTCTAATGTGTCAAGATCTCTCAGCACAGCCTCTCTGCCTTTGAGGGAGACAGCAGCTCCTTCCAATTTAGTATCATGGACGAACTCGCTTAGTATTCCTTTGAGAACTATGTCCAAGTTGTTTATGAAGACGCTGAAGAGCCCTGGGCCCAAGATGGAGCCCTGCAGAGCCCCACCAGTGACCAGCTCTCAGCCTGAGGTAGTCCCATTTGCTATAACCTTTTGTGTCCTATGCATCAGCCAGTGTTCACCCACTGCATAATCTAATCATCTATCTGCAAGCTGGACATTTTGTCCAAAAAGGATATTTAGGGAGCCCCGTTCTTTGATACATTACAAAATCATAAAAAATAGAACTGAAAATAATTTCAGAAAGTTATTAGTCCATCTCCATGCAAGATAACACTTTACTTAAACCATGGTTTGAGGCCTAAACTTAGTCCACCTAATGATCATTGTATGCCCTGTAATTCCTGTCATCGTTGACAGCATAGCCCTGTAGATCACAAGTGAGCCTTGTGACAAGGACAGAAATGTATGTTTGAGAAGCAGAACATTAGAAAGCCTGAAAACTTCGATTTAACAGTATAGGCTGTGGGCTTAAGAAGGGTCAGTGTTACAAAATGTGCCAGATGTTTGCTTGTGTTTTCTTCTCTGCAGTGGTAGATTTAAAGGTTGTGATGCAGGATGTGGAACATAGTCTGGAATAGATTTACATAACAAGCTGCAGTTAAATTTGGTATTTTCTGATGAATGACCAAAAAGTTTTAGCTAAAAGCACCAAGTGCATTGAATATTGCATAAAAAATTCACATCTTTGAAGCAGCTCTCAGAAAGTCTTTTCCAATATGTTTATGTATTTTAATTATGTTCCCAGAACAGGCAGAGAAGACTCCTGGGAGGAGAAATCCCTACTAATCTTTCTCTAAGCTACATGAGTTTGTTTTTATATTGGGAATAGAGATTTAAGACCTTGCCAGACAGAGAAAAAACATTTTATGTTGCTTGGATGAAATTCTTTGTCTAGTATGAGGCTGTGTGTACATGCAATTCATGTGAGGGGACTGCTCTGGAGAGGAGGGGCTGGCATGTCCCCGGTCACATGATGGCCTGTGTGCTGGACCAGGTACATCACTGACATTTTTAGACCCCACAGTGAAGCTATTGAAGTTTTCTGAGTCAAATGCTACAAAAGGCTGATAGAGATTCATGTGGCCCACACACCTCACTCAAAGAGAAATTCATGTTGCAGTCTGAATTCAGTTTGCTGTTTGGCATACATTTGTATGCTGTAACAGATTCCATCTTTGTGAAAATGTCTTCATGTTCATTCAGTCATGTTCCCAGCGTGCAAGTTGATAAATACATCTTCAAGGGTAAAAGACCCATGAGGCTCACTCTCTGTTTTTGGTAACAGGATTGTACCACCATAGAGTCTGAGTGTTTCCTTTTAGTTGTGAATGTATTTTTTATTAATATTTTGGATATTTGTACTGTAAATTGAAAGACTGTCTCCTTTTGCAAATCTCTGGCTTGTGATGCCAGATATTAATGATAGTTGGTACAAGAGTTAGTGATATCTAAATATCAGTAGTGAAATTATGTTGAGAAAAAAAAGAATACAATCACAGAAAAAAAACATAGTGATTGCACAGTCACCAGTGATTATAACTGATTGTGTTTAAGTTCCTACTGTAAGGGGGGAAAAAAAGCATCAGCAGAATAAAGAGAGAGAAGAATTAAAAGGGAATTTGTAAGTTTTATTTGTGAATTGCTGTAGAACATTTGTACGGGCACTGAGTGTCCCCATAATCAAAAAGGAACATCATGGAGGACTTGGGCTTGCTATGTACCAATTTAAGAGTGCTGTTTGTACTACATGACTTCTAAAAGCTGAAAGGAATTTTCCATTAATACATTGTATTAATTAAAAGAGGCTGCTGGGGAATAAAATAGGAAATAAAATGTAGCAATCAGATGCCTCTTAGGCAAGCATATCAAATGCCATTAGTAACTAGGTCTAATGATAATCTATTATTTTATCCATGAAATCACTGCTGATGAAAACTTTTGATGAGGCAAATATCTGGTAGGTGTCAAGAAATGGAACCATTCAAAGAGCAATTTAGATCCCATTTGTAGAAGAATACAGGGAATATTATGGTGTTCAAAAAATTCAAGCTGTGTACACATACAGAGGGAAGCCCTATTTTCAGGAGCAATGATTTTTAAAAAGTTTTGTGTAGAAACCCCAGTGCTGAACTTCATCAGAGTACAGCATCAGATCTATAGAGAGGAAGAGTTGCAAAGAAATTGAGGGGCTGAGAGAAATTTTAAGTGCAGTTTTTAATTTAATGCTGAAATGACTACCCTGGAAAGGCATGCTCATCACTGGTGACATGCCAAGGAGAAGGGTGACAAATTGGGAAGGGTTCAAAAAAGAAAGAATGATCTGAGAACAGGGCGACTGACCTGGGAAACAAATTTAAGGAATTTGGCTTGTTCAGCTTGTCAAAGAAAAGCTTATTAAGTCATTGGACTGTGGTCTGTTAACTCCCTATATTGGGAAAGCAGATCATGTAACAAAGGGATCTTTAATCTGGCAGACAAATGATGTAACAAGATCAAAGAAAAGCTGGAGCTGCATGAATCAGGCCAGACAATGTGTGGCTCTTAATAGCAGATGAGCAATTGAGAACAATTAATTTTGGCATGTGGTAAATTACCATCTTCTGGAAAATGTAAAATGTGGAAATATTAAAGATATTGTATTTGTTCTTGGAAGATTTGGTCTGTTGAAGATATGATTTCTTCATTTGAAGATTTAACGTAGTGAAATCTTGTGTCCCTGATAGCTTATATTTTTGAGGAGTCTGATTTATTCACTCTTCTAACCTTTTTTATGGGCTTCTTTCTGCACTGTCTCCTTTTCAAGGCTTCAAAGTTCATTTGCAAAACATCTATATCCTCCCCCATGGTCTGACAGTCTTTGAAAAACCTCCCTAGTGGGATCAGTGTTAGAAATTTAAGCCATCATACATCCAGTTTATTGAGATAACCAATTGTGGTCAATTAAACGTAATTACACTGAAAATAACACTTTAGAATCTGTTTTCCAAATACCGAATATATCTTACCAGGGAGAGAAAGGACCTATAACACCATCAACTCTGTTAATAAATATAACCTAATAACCGTAATACATTAAGTGTATCATATGAAAGATGAATTTAATTTGGAGACTTAATTACTGATTTGTAATATAAATTCTGTGAGCTTTGCTTGGTTTTTCTGAGCCTTAACCTTTTAATACATGTAATTTTCAATCAACTCACGATATTAACTTTTGCTGTAGCATTTTGTTATGCATGAAATAGTAAAGAGCTCCATTGGTGTGTTTGAGAAAAAAGATGTTTTAACAGATTTGCTAGAGCCTGGGGATCAAAGGAGCTGCTGAGCAATCCTGTTGTGTCTCCAGTGCATTGCAGGCCATTAAATTCCACCCACTTACCTCTCTGTGTAGCCCAGTTTGTTTGATTAGTGCATTTTTATCCACAGGAGACAAAACATTTGTGTACCGTGGACACTTACCTGTTCAATAAAACTAGTCTGACACCTTTCCTTTCTTAGCTTTGTCTTGAAATGGCTCCATTTAAGTTACTGTGGGAATTCTTTTCTTAGCATTTGCACAGCAAAATTCAAGGATAGACAGGTTAACTCTCTTTGTCACTGATGTCAAGGGGATGGTCTTGTGATGAAAATTTGCCAAAAGACTTTCTAGCCATCCATACTGAGACATGCCTTGACTGAGTAGGAGAAGATGGTCAACAGATATTGAAGACAGACAAAATGGTTCTAAACACTCTCTCTTAAAAGGATCAGTTTTTGCTTTATTTTAAAGATTAGTTTCCCCACACAGATGTTCTTATGCCTGTGTTCTATCACATACACTATATGCTTTTTTATTTTGCGTTCCCTCCAAATACTGAGGTTACATTTTCACCACAGCTTGACTTTTCCGTAGCAGAAGTTCTGGAATCAACTCTTCTTCTCACACTCTAGTCTAAGTAGCAAAAAAATTGTCAGATCCTGATGTTATAGTTGTCCTGACCATCTTCACCATCGTATCTGCTCAAGAGCAGTGGGATGAGCCCCTGTACTGCTGGATACGTTATTGTGCTTGGGTATCAGCTCCCTATCTCTTACCTGCAACCAACCCTGACAGATGACCTGTTTTCCTGATAATCCAATGCTAGGTCAATAAATAGCAAAGCAAAATCTTGATAAAACACAAGCCAGTGTTACTCAACTATAATGTACTTACTCCTGCCAGATACTTAACTATTTTTACATTTCACTTTGTATTTTAAAGGGCTTGTTTTCCTTCTGTTTGCTTTATATTTCATAGTTGAAACCCTGATACGGGGTACAAAGCAGATTTCTTAATCTGAGTGCTTTGACTTGTATCAGATAGATAACAGTAGTTAGACCAAAGATCCAGCCTTCATTTTACTTATTGCATTAGAACTTTGAGGATGAGGTTTGGTAACTTGGGTAGATTCACAAAAAATAATAAATTAAATTTTTTTTTTCCTTACAATAGTTCAGATTTGTATGTCACTTTTTTCAGAGGAATTCCAGAGAGTCCATGTAAGGGAAAACTAAATTAATTGATTGGTTTGGCCTTCTTAGTGCTCCATAAGTGAAGTAGGGCTCATGAATGCCAAGAAACATAAGATCTCTAGGGCTTGTGCATGTATTAGTTTAAGTGAGAGTTTGGTATGCTATGGATTTGTTCTGATCACTTCCCAAGAAAAGGCTCTGGATATGGTGACCTTGAAAGGTTTCTCCATTTCCTCTGTTTGTCAGATGTAACCGTGGTTGTGAAATCAGCCACACAGATAAGAAATGCTGTTGGCTCTGTAAGGTTAATTTATCATTGAATGCATACTTTCCTGTGGTTAATCAGCTATTAAAGCTCAAAAGTTTTTAAATCCTTGTTAAGAAAATAGAACTATTGTTAACCTGTCATGACTACGGGAGTGCAGCCTCTGTTGTGAAGCATTGCTGTTGAAAAACTCAATCATATAAATAATTTGTACAGAATTCTGTTATGATTTTTTAAAAGGTTACTGTTGCAGGCTTAGATACGACTGGGTGATCTGCATTGTTCAGTTGCATTCAGAGTCTTTCAAGCTAAGGATGTACTTCAGTGGTGAATCCCTGCCTGGTGGCTGCAATTTGGCAAGTGGTTCCCTGGGAGTAGGAGGGGGATTTCAGGAGTCTTCTTGGAAGAATTACGTGGAAACAGGTCCTGGAGGGATGATGAGTCTGAGAGAGTTGGTTAATATTCAAAGATCACTTCTTCTCAGGCTTAAGAACAATGCATCCTGATGAGCAAGAAATCAGGCAAAGCAGATAAGAGGCCCTATGTGTGTCATTAAAGAGCTCCTGTCATTAATCAGGCATAAGCAGGAAACACACAGGAGATAGAGGTGGGGATGGGCCACTTGGACTGAATATAGAAATGTTGACAGAAAAGTGAAAATGAGACAAGGAGGGCCAAGGCCAATCTGGAATTAATTCTAGCCAAGGATGTCAAGAACAACAAGAAGATCTTCAAATATATCAATAACAAAAGGAAAACAAAAGATAATGTGGGCCTGTTACTTAATGGATATGGGGAAGCTGGTAAGAGAGAATTCAGGCAAGGCAGAGTTACTGAGCACTTTCTTGCATTGGTCTTCATTGACTAGAACAGCCCTCAGGGATCTCTGACCCAAAAGATCAGCGTAAAGGAATGTTGGAAGCAAGACGTTCCTTTGATCGTGTTAGAAAACATTTAGGCAATCTTGCCATGCACAAGTCCCTGGGCCCTGATGGAATGCATCAACAAGCACTGAGGGAACAGATGGACACCATAGCAAGGCTGGTCACAATCATCTTTGACAGGTCGTGGCAATCATGAAAGGTGTCTGAGGATTGGAAGAAAGCAAATATCACCCCAGTTTTCAGAAAGGACAAGAAGGAGGATGCAGGGAACTACCAGCCAGTCAGCCTCACCTCAGTCCCTGGAAAGATGGTGGAGCGCCTCGTTCTGGAGGCCGTCTCTTGCCACATGGATGACAAGAAGGTGGTCACGAGTCGTCAGCACAGATTCACAAAGGATAAATAATGCTTGATCAACCTGATTGCCTTCTGTGATGAAGCAGCTACCTGGATAGATGAGGGAAGAGCAGTGGATATTGTCTACCTTGACTTCAGCAAGACTTTTGTCAATAACCCTTCAGTGTGAAAATAATCAATAAGAAAGCATATAATAAAGCATGCAAAATGTCCTCTGTGCATCTTCTCTGTATGCCTTCATCTGCCCCTTGCTAACCTGCAGACAATAGTCACCCTTAAAAGCAAGACTGTGTATGTAAATAGTTTTTGTTACAAACCACTGTATGCAAAATATCTCTACATTTTTATGTAGTAACTTAACAACTATGTTAACTACTAGTTGTTTCTTTTTGTAGATGCCCTTAAAATAGCCTGTGGGACACTCCCCAGCACAGGGAGTGATGGAATATTTATCTTCTTGTCTATGATAAAAAATAAAATATTTAAAATTGTTTTGCAAACAACATAAGAATTTGTGATGTCTTCAGCAGAGTTATTTGACATATGAAAGTGAGAAAACAGGAAGAACTACAAGTGGAAAAGGTAATACTTATAAGCATTGGGAGTTTGTCTCTCAGGGAGTAGGTAAATTTTGTTTGACAGCTAGGAAATTTTTCCATGAGTGTGGTATGGTATTCAGGTCTGATGATTTGTAGATGACAAGGCATTATGAGATTTGTGATTAATTGAAAAACTTTATTTCTTTTTATTTGTCCTCTATAATTTCAGGGTGGAATCTGTTTGTTTTAAAGCCTTCCTTTATTGCCATGAGGGCTAGCAGTGCTCTGGTCTGAAATAAAGCAGAAGCAGAACTTTGTTTAAATAATAAAGCTGAGACTTGGTAAGAAAACTTACTGCTATTGCAGCACTCCAGATTTCAGGAAACTGGCAGCCCTGTTGCAGCTTTTGTCTTTCTCCTTGTATGATCCTCTAAGCATTGTCATTTCATGAAGATAGAGGCAGTGAGTCCCAAAAAAATGGAGTTCTGTGACCTTAGAAAAATCACAGTGGGCTTGGGCCTTTGCAAATCCGATGACTTGCAACTTTTGTATTTCATGTATCTTGAGAGACCAGCTCACAGCTCCACTTTGATCCCTAGAGTACAGTAGGAAATCCCCAGTAAGTCATGGGTCTGGTCCATCTTTACTAGTTTGTTGCTCCTTGCTTTTCATTTGCTTCCTTTAAAGCACCTAAGTTTGTCTGTAATCAGATTAAATTGCTCTTGTGGTTGAATTATTTGTGGCTTTTAATATAATTTTCCAAATTTGTATTCCCACTGAGAAAAATTAATTAAGTTTTGCAAAGGCAAGTTTGAAATACGTTTCAGATTTGTGGAAGAGTTTTCAGGATTTCCACCCAAACCCCAAGAGGGGGACCTGTGAGATCCTCCTTATTTTAAAGGCATCAGAGTTTAGCTTCTTCCTAAATGCCCCTTGTACTGCAGGATCTCTGACAGCCTCTAATCCTTCCAGGCTTCACAGCATGCTCTGAAAATTGCAATTTCCTTTTCTTCTTCGAAACAATTTCTTATCATTTCTTGCATATGGTATTACAGCTGACAGCATGAAGTCCCAGCCTGAATATTAAGACTGTAATTTTATTTCTTGAGTTGTGGTGCACTGTATAAATTCATTCAACTGGACTTTCAAGGTGGGTGCCACCAAAATGAAATCTCAATTAATTTACTAGTGACAGAGAGCTGGGACCATGTTCTATGTTGAGCAGCAGTTGATTCACATTTTAACTAGCTATTGTTTTCCCAATTCGAATTCTAGGATTTCTTGAATCATCAGCTTTCCTCCAAGGTGCACTGGGTGGTATTTGCATGATTAATCATGCATTTTGTCTTTTACTTAGCACACGTATTTACATAACTGCAGGATTAGTTGAGAGAAAGGGCAGAATGTGGCTTCCAGATGAAGTGGAAAAAAGTTCAGCAGTGGAAAGAAGTTTCAGCAAACAGCTGCAGGTCAGGAATTCTGAAAAACACAGGTCTGAGATAACTGGGCAGTGAAAGCTTTCTGCCACTTGGGATGATGAGGGTAATACCACTTCTAACAAGTATTTTCTGTCTTGAGTAGGAGAGGCATTCATTCAGGCAATGTCTATTAAAAATACTGCCAGACTGTATTCTGATTTCATGCCTAGTTTTACTAGAATGTCTGGCTATGAAATTATATCTAATTTCTGTTCACTGGGAAAGTATTTGCTGGCGTCTGCCTTCTGCATTACAAGATAAAATTTTTCCTTGTTTGTTGAAAAGAACCTTTTATTAGCACGTTGGTTTGATTTTAGCCTTCGGCTATTGCAGTGTTGGTTTCATAAAATAAGTGTGAATTTAAAGAATTATATAAAATCAGGCTGAAGTGGGCCTCTAATTATATCTGGAGAGGCTTTATTCTGTTTGATGGCTTCTGATAAATGTGTGAATCTTTTAAAATCAATGTCTTAAAGCTCAAGAGGATAGGTCTCATCTCCACTTAAGCAGCTTGTCTCAGCATTCTCAGACTCACTTGCTGGAGCAAAAACCTGCACAAGTGCACCTGGCACACCTTGCCAGACGGCTTGTTATAGCTCCAAAGCTGAAATTCAGAAGTACAGGCATAGACCTTGGACTGGGAATTAGATTAGGGATTTCCCATTTCAGCCAGGTAGGCAAGTAAGGATGCGTCCTTCCTGGAGAACAGCCTCCTTCCTGGAGAACAGCCTCCTTCCCCGTGGCTGTGCTACAGAGTTATTTTAATTCCTTGTGTGGATGTGCATGCACAGCAGCTTGAAGCTCATTACAGCCCTACTGATATCCCTTTATTAGGAGAGAGAGTCCTGGAAGGGAACACCACTTAAAAATAGGGTTCTGTTGCATTAAAACATCCACAGAGGAGCGTGTGTGGGCTAATGAGCCATTGAGTATTTTACTACCCCTTGGGAAATTTTCAAAGGACACTGAGTATCAAGAAAGAGGGGTTCTTTCTGACCCTGGGAACTACCCCTTGTTTTGACTGGAAAACTTATGGCTGAAGGTTTACATAAAGACTCTGAAGGTGCTTCAGCACTCTCCCTTCTGTGTGCTGTGCAGAGATGGAGTAGAAGAAAGCACCCAGTGTATCCTCTGAAAACTGTGGTAGCTGCTGTCAATTACCTGTGTGCAGATTGGGTCTGTCTGAATCCTGATATTGTATGGGCAGAG